>JAVQJD010053024.1:0-16611 GCA_036023655.1 Nannoperca australis | reverse complement strand
TGGAGATGACAGGCCTCAATGTGGTAGCTGAAGTCCGTGGTGTAAATGGTAAAAAGGAACGGAGAGAGAACAGTCCCTTGTGGGGCCCCAGTGTTGCTGGCGCACATACTGTTGTCTAGAAGTCAGGTAGTCAACAATCCAGGACACTAGGGGAGGGTCCACCTGCATAGTCTTCAACTTCTCACCCAGAAGAGCCGGCTGGATGGTGTTGAAAGCACTGAAGAAGTCAAAGAACATGACTCTCACAGTGCTCGCTGCCTTGTCCAGGCGAGTGTAGAGACGGTTGAGCAGGTAGATGATGGCATCCTCGACTCCAAGACGGGGCTGTTAGGCAAACTGTAGGTCCAAGTGTGGTTGGGGCCAGGGGCCGGAGCTGCTCTAGGATGAGTCTTTCCAGGGTCTTCATGATGTGGGAGGTCAGTGCCACAGGTCTGTAGTCTTTGGCTCCACTGGGGAGTGGAGTCGTTAGAACAGGAACTAGGCAGGACATCCTGTGAATTCAACTGCTTTACAGCAACGTTTTTAATACAGCATATGACAATACATCAAGTATCCACCATGCCTCCACCAAAGACACTAGATATAAAATTGTAAAAGTAATAAGTACCTTGTTTCAAACAGCACCAATCCTCTCTTTCTCTTGTGTGCAGTGTGTGTTTGTGTGTTTGCAAGTGTAAAAGCTATCACACTTAAAGAATGTGTGTTTCAAGCTGAGGGAGCTGTCCTAGAAAACATCCCTCCACATGACTTCCTTCATGGCAGTTGCTCTGTATGCTCATCTGGGTGGATATTGGCGTGAAAGCATAATGCACATGTATTGTATCTGTCTGTGTGTGTGTGTTTGTGTGTGTTTCAAAGCCCTATAATCTCACCCAGGACCAACAGGGGAATCCAAGCAGTCACAATGAGGTCTTTGTGATGAGTGCAGAGCCAGCAGGTGAAAACTCTGCTCCAGACCGCAGAGAGACCATGTGATAGAGACTTAGTACAGTACTTAGTATCTGCATGCATATGTGTGTGTGAGTGTCGGTGCACAATGTGGATGACCTGTAGCGTGCTTAAGGTGATGGTATACATGCCAGCCAAGATTAATCATGTTTGAGGATTAAGTTATTTTTAAAGGTATTCTGGTCAGTTCACCTTAAGTAAACCATAAATCAATAAATCTTAGTTACAATCTTAGTACAAATTCTTAATTTGTGCAAATTAAAAAGCTGAAGGCCATTTGAAGCAGCTCTGGCTGCAGCTTCTGTTCAAGCCTGAGTTGCTCCATCATCACATACAAATATGGATTCTGAGCAGGGCCTGGTCTCCTCTGCCAAGCCGACAAAGCTGTGTCTGTGCTACGCTGAAGCCAGTGGGGTGCAGCGGCCCCGGCTTGAGAGCAGCACATTTCTGCCGCTGACATTTCAACAGCCGACACTGACACTGCCATGAAGACTCCCTTTTACTTCCATGAGACCAGCAGCTGCACGTCCACTTGCAACGATACAGATGATGATTCTGCATGTGCATTTAAATGTGTCCTGTTCCTGCTTATGACTTCATCCAAAATACCATAATGTGTACATTATCAGTGGTTACATGCATGCTTCACTCAGCCTGTTTATTTGCTCTCACCCATCGGTTTGCTCTGTGACTAAGAAGTGTGGTTATGTACACTTCATGTTGTGTGCTTTTGAAAGAAGAGTGCATCACTGCATTTTTGGACTGCAGTGTATGTGCATGTGCAGCATTACTGTTCATGCATATTTCCCTTTGGTTTGGCTTGGCCACCGTTGCTTTCTGCAGTTTTGTCTGTTTGTGTTACCCTCTACTGGGCTGAGACTTGGATTTGAGGCACAACAGGAATGACTAAGAAGCACACGACACATATTCTGTGAGGTGAGTTTCCCCACACTTCTTGGCGCTGTCTGGCTCTGGCTGGGGGCCTGTGGGCAGGGATTGATGCCCGGGAGGGAGGTCGATGGGGTGCTGGACACAGATCCATCCCTTGAGAACGGGTGGACTGGTAAATTTCAACCAAGCAGAACTAAAGTTGTTCCTAATAAACCACGTGTGTTCCAGCCTCCATCACACAAAGAAAGACTCATTAAGTGTATTAAGTGAGTAATACATCTGCAGTGTATGAAAATTACATCAAATTCCACATTAGAGCCTAGAAGAATAAGCTGATACTCTTGCCAAATTTGCACTCTGAATGATGAGTAGGAATATTAGGGAGATGTGAAAGCAAAACGTGTAGTGAACTAAAACAACCTAGATTTCACGGTCTTACCACAGAAATGCTGTTTGTTTTCAGATGAAGCAACCCTGGTGTTGCCCTGGAACGGCCTCTGTGATCAAAACTTGACTTTACACCCAGGGGAACATCAGTCCTTCAAACACAACTTCATTGCCCTTTCAATTTGAGAAACACATTAAACAGCACACAAACATTCAAATAAAAGAAAACAAACTGGGGGACACACAAAAGTATTATTTTTCTGTGTCACACTCAAAGACACATGAACAGCGCTGACACAAAACCTCTTTAAAGACTCAGTTTGTGGTTTTAACTGACTTTCCACTATGCATGCCACCATGTAGAAGATTGTATGTTGTCATTGGCAATATCTGGGCTACAGACTTTTTAAGAGCCTATTCAGTGACAATAGGGTAACTGTCTTCTTGGCTAGCCAATAATCTGGATTCCTTTAAAGCCAATGAACATCAGAAAATGAATCCTTTGTGAGTTGCAGCACAGTTTCACAAACATCTCAAAGAACATACAGGTCACAGGTGGTCCTTCATACATGGCTTTTTAAAAACCTTTTCTTCTGTATAATAACCTTTTCCAAAGAAATGTCATTCAATAATTTGTGACGTTTTATCAGCACTACCTAAAAACCTTTTATAAAACCAATGTCAGGTACATTTAGCAAAGACTTGAGCTCACACAATGCTGTCAGGTATACCTTCCTCCGTTTACCACAAAGACCCCATCTGGAGGAGGCTTGACAGTAACGGAAGCTGAAGCAATTTCACTGCGGTCTAGACTAGCAGAGGTACGGTTCTTTAAATCACAGACCCTCTCATCAAGCCACCAGTATAGATTCCATCTGTATCACATTACTAACTCCTAGCTGCTCTGTGATCTAGGTGTTTCTGCTGTGGGTATGTTTATGTCTTAACATCACAGAACAGCACCGGTGAACAGCACCCTCTCCACTGACCCCCATAGAAACCCTCTCTGAGATGGATAGCAAACGAACATAAATGCTAACACAAAGCAGGAGTCTTATCATCACTGGCTACTGTAGGGGCCCAGTGGCTTGAATCCTGACATGAGGCTAAAAAGTTGGCATTTAGGGGTTCATTCCACGTTCTGGCTGTGGAAAAAGCTAAACCATGGTGTCATGGAGTCTTAGGTAAAAATGGGGCTTAAAGCTGCTGTGGAGGTGCTGCTCTCTCATGTTGGCAAACCTAGAGCACCTTTAAACAGCCACCACTACAATAAAACAGCAAAGTAGTATATGAGAAATCAATGTCTGCATACATTGTTTAACTTAAAGTCTGTATAGATAGAATTTGAAAATGTCTGACTTTGGCTCCCTCTAGTGCTACTATCTAATCGTACACAGCTACCCCCTATCTGTCTGTCCTGGGGATGTGTAACATAAAGGTGTCACCTATATTGACACACACCTGGAATTTTCACCTGTGCATGCCATTCCTCCAGGTATAGTGCTACATACTTTTCCAGTGTTTTGGTTTTCCCGCCCACAAACTCCTTTTTTCCATAAGGCTACCATCCCAGCACCAAATGGCAGAAAGACAAAGATTGCAGATAATATTTACCTGTAAGAGCAGATAAGGTGTAGTGTAGCACTATCATAGCTGAGTGTGGCACTAACATAGACATTGTAAAACAATGTGATAGTGTATATGGCAATAAAATAATCCCTATTTTAAAAATGCATTTATTGTTTAAAGAGCTGCTTTTAGTGTTTGCTTACATCATGATAGAAATGACAATATAGTTGTAAGATATAAGTTATTTATTGTGTTTTTGCACAATATCTTTCCATAATATAACCTAGCTCAGTTCCCCTTTATTATTTGTGTATACACATAAAATGCTCTTGAATTCTTTCAGGACTATTTCAAACTGCTATCTGGAAAACTACAATAAAAACTACAGTATGTTATCATAATATGTGGCCAGAAACATGGCTCCAAATGAATGCTAACGATGCTCTGGCTGTAAACGGGCAACTGTTTGCAAGCAGGTTTGCTATAATAACTTAATGAGGTGATAATATGTCATTGTTTTGTTATCAGCTCATTTCCCTGCCCAAAATGGCAAAAAAAGGAACTTTAAGCAAGAATGTTTCATTGTAAATATAACCACAATTAATTCCCAAATACAAGCCCCACTACACTGATGAGAACAGAAAATGTTACCATCCTTTGTTGTATTCTGGGAAAACCAACGTATGTGATTCAGTGCCATTACTTGGCCAAACATCCAGTCATACTTTAACTTTAACTTCCCTGTGTTGGTTAACAGTGTTAATTTATGTTTAATCACCCATCTCATATTAAGATAGTAAGCTTTATGACTTCCTTTGCGCCCCTGTCTGAAATTCAAACCTTACAATTCCCACACCCCCCTCTGCTTTTCCACTCCCATGAAAATCTACAGAGCCAAAAAGCCAACTCAATATTTATTCTCCAGTATATGAACCAGAGTGCAAGTCTTGTCTGTGTAAATACAGGTGAAACGAGAGATCGATGTGAAGGAGAGGGGGATATAAGTTGGATTTAAGATGACATGTCATAGTTATTTTATTGTCTCTTTAACTTTAATCCCTATTGCAGACTTGGCATGGGTCTTTAAACACTGCCTAGCGAATGTTGTTAATATAAGCACTAAATCTCAATTAACAACAAGGAAGCATATTCTGTGGCTCCAGAGGAGATTTATCTGCTCTGGTGGCCAGGCTTGGTGAATAGAGAAGTAGTATTAGGGAGGATTCAACATGGAGTCTAAACACACTGTACACCAGAGGTACCCAACTTACCTTTGCCACTTCGGCATAATGACAGGAGGCCGTCCAGCACCCTGACAGATTTGTCAGCCATAAATTGAGTATAACTGCTGTACACGTTACAGTCACTAGCCGCACACACTGCACCTCTAGTGTTTTTTACTGATTTATCAACGTGTTCTGATGGACCTCTAATACTAGCAAAAGAAAAAAAAAGAATCCCTGTTGCTAACAATACTCCCTTTGATTTGCTTTACACACTTATTTGACCCCAGCAGTGTTTGTTTTTTAAAATGACAGGAAATAATCTCTCACATCCCCCAAACCAAATTGGAAATGATGAAATGTGCCAACAACACAAACTGGCTCTGCAGTAGGATAAAGTGCCTTTGTAATGATTACATTTTCAAAAAATAATTCCACACGTATTTAAGCTGGACTTATTCTGATATTATGTCAGGATCTGGATTGGTTTAAATCCATTGGAATGTTTGTGAGTAAAGTCTTTGCACCTACTAGATCATTTCAAACTAGTAGCCTAATTTACTAAATTGGGTTGCACTATTAAAATGTAACACATGTCTTAGCTTGTAAAGAGTTTAGTAGTGTGTAAATCGATTGAAAGGAAACATCTGTAGTACCATGCAGTCAAAAGCATTTGTAAAAAGAAGGTCACAGTAGCATCACAAGTTGTAGCACAACTTCCAAAAAGTTACAGTTTTAGGGGGCAATGATCTAAATCTTCAGTACAAATCCTTTGTAAATGTAAGTATGACTGTGTTAAATTTATATCTGCATAAATAGAGTTATGGTATTAATACTCCAGTAGAATGGTTACACTAACATAATATAACATGAGGTTATTTGGTCATTAAGTCGGATGTCATTAGCTCAACGTTTTGTAATTTGAGATATGTTGCATTATTTTTGAGATATGTCATTTAAAATATTCCCAGTTTATATCATTATTAAACAGAATTATATCCAGAAGTGTTAATCATATTCCATATTACCTAGCTTTGTCAGTTGGTCGAGTTAGCTACGCAACAGTTACACCAGACAATTACTGGGTAAATATTTAGCAACAATCTCCAAACCTGCAGAGTGAACACCAGTGATCACTTTTTCCCCCTTTTTTTAAAAACATAAACTAGGCTAAGTTTGACCTTAAACCATCTTCTTGTCTGAGATAAATGAGAATTCAGACCTACACTGAACCTTGACCTCACAGCAAGGTGGTGCCTTTTCATTCTTTTCAGACAGCATGCATTCACATGAAGAGGGGAACCAAACACTTATGCAGCCTATATTGTTCTCAGGGCAACCTGCTGCTGTCAGTCCAATCCAGTCCTCCCAACCGTGCCTCTCTGTCTCTCTGCCCGCCCTCCTGTCATCCTCTGTTCTCTCTGTGAGTGCTGGACAAACCGCTGGTTCTCTAAGCCAGAGGCCTCCGCCCTGACAGTACATGTAGGCCAAGCATGACTTCAAAGGTCGTAGCTTGTGGGCATTTCACTGGGTGTGCTTTTTCAGCCAACATAAGCCTGCTTTGTATATGTCTATTTTATTTCATTTCTCTTCCTCAAAAAGAATTAAGCTAAAACCTTGGTTAGGAACTAAAACATTTACAGCAGCTCTAATCCTTATTTCAATTGATCTAATAATTACATGTGTGTGAATGGTAGCAAACTCACAGAGAACTATTACCCGACACTGTAGTTTCCCTCAGCTAAGGAGTGTTTTTGCATGTTTCAGCTTTCTTTTTTGGTTTCTGGCCGGCAACTTCACTGTTTTTCTTGAGTCTCACTCCTTTCATCGACAGCCTTGTTTTTAGCTACAGCAGGAAGTTGTTTTTAGTGAGAAAGCTTTGTAAAACCAACTTTTATGCTGCTTGCCTAGCACCAAACAGACAGACAATGTTAGCAACCAGCTGGTGAACATAAATAGTGCTGCAGGATGACGTATTGTTGTAGTCATGGGACTTACAAATACCATAAATTCAGGGTATTCAAAACAACATTACAATCATTTTCAAATAGTTTTAACAGAATACAGTATTCCCTGTAAATAAGAAAATGAATTAGATATACAACATTGCAACTTACTTTAATACAACAATTGCGGATGTATTGACTCTCACAGCTCCCTGCTGGCCAACTTACATTCTCCTTTGCTCATGTCTCTTTGCATGACAAACAGAATCTTTTATTGGCTTAGTAGAGTGTTAAAACAAGTTTGACTTCTGCATAGAAAAGAGACTATGAGAAGGGAAGTTAAGTTCAAAATCTTGATCAATATCTCTGTGTGCTCGTACACATCTATGAGTGCTTTGCATGCGTGTGATCATAATCATTGCCCTGTCTCTGCTGCTCTTGTCTGTCCGACATGTTTGCTTTGCGCTGACATATGGTGTCGCGGCCGTTTATCTGCACCTTAGCTAGACACACAGGCTGTTAGGAATGTGTGTGGGAGAGGACAGCGCTGAGCTAACAGACTCTTCTTCCACCGTCATCTCTGTTTACTTGCTATTGTTCGCAGCTTCTGTGTGGAGATGAAGAGAAGGGAATGATTTATGTGTGTAGTGACAACAACAAGTGTTTGGGTTGCAGTGGCGCCAATGCGCTTCTTTATCCTGTGGAATCGGCTGATGCCCCGAGGCGCTGACTCCATGGCACTGTTTATTTGTGGAAACTTACAAAATGATAAACTACAAATCAACAGAAAATGTTTATGCAGTGACTTTTTGTGTGATTATTCACCGACATGCTCAATTTCAAAGCTTTAAAGCATAGGGAAATTTAAGGACAGGGTGATTTTACAGGCCAATTCGTTATTTTCTGACTTCTTCTCGTCTAAAAACAACATCCAGCAAGCCAACAATTCCATGAAAAAAGGCAGGCATCATTTCTTAATGAAGTCGAGTCACTCACTAGCTGACTCCATCTCCTCCTTTCACATGCCCCCCACCCCTTCCTATGCTGCATCTGATATTGTTGATGTTGTTTTTCTTTCTTCCTGAAAAATGAATAGTGGCTCTGTCACGTCGGGGAGTGCAGGGTTCTGGGTTGTCTCCTTCCTGTTGCCTGTCTTATCTCTTGGACAAATCCTGGTCTGGTCTGCTTCGGTGTCAGGCCCCTGCTTGCTCACACCCTCTGTGGAGATAGACAGAGTGGGGGTTGGTCTGTAGTGCCCCCCCTAATATGCAGCTCCCTAAGAATTTATTGCAAAAAGCCAGGTAGTTCCTACGAGCTCCCTCCTCTTACTCTCTCAAACTAGGACGCTGGGTAAAAGAGTTTTGTTTTAAATGGAAAGAGGTAAGATACAAGGTGAGGAGGGATGGGGCGGGAGGTGCTTTTACTTGAGGCCCCACCATGAGGTTCTCATTTGTTCCCGGAGCCATTACTATGACAGACTGTTTACAATCATCGACAGATTAGGTTTACTTAAGGATTTATGTTATTCCTTTAGCTGAAAGGTATAAACACTGCTGATGCTTTTCCACCACCCCGCTGTTATAAATGAATGCTGTCTGCCGGGGCCACGGGGCTTACTTTAAGCACGCTGAAAATGTGTGATTTTCTAAACTCTGTGCAGGAAAAATGTGCTCTAATTCTTTCCCAAAGAGGTGGGGTGAACAGTAGGGCAGCTCTGCTACCAGTGCAGGCTTCACCTTTACCCACTCTCTTCTCATTTCAGAGAACTCAACACCCCATACCGGAGTCAGGAGAGGTCCACAGCCACTAGGTAGTGCAATGTGAAAGGGAAGTTGCTCATATAATTCAACAACAGCAGGATATTCTCTTTACAATCATGTTTCTATATGTCTCTATCCTGTCTGCAAAACTGGAGGACAAATATCCTTATTCTTTGGAACCCCCCTACTTTTACCCCCCATTTTTTTTTTGTATTAATAAGCAGTGTGGAAATACTTAGTAGATATTTATAAAACTATATAATCCTGTTGTAGGCAGATATAAGGACATTGTATGTGTTTATTAATGTATTTGTTAGCAATTCTAACTTGCCTACAATATTCATAACTGGTGTGTAAACAGGTAATAAATGATTGATGAACCAGTATAATCATATTTAATGATATATGATTCCACAGGAACAAATCCTTATAGTGTGGTCAAAAGTGTTTATTCATTGTTTTACATATGTATATATCAAAATGTTGTAAATTTATTTAAGACTTGAAAATGTTGAGCTTGAAAGTTTGTCCTTGAACTCAATATCCCCTTACCCTCCACTAATTTCTTATGCAACTTTCAACCACATCTCATGGGATTATATAAATAAATGTAATAAATATATTTATATTACAAAAGGTTCTAAATATAACAAATGGAAACTTCATTTTTGTGTGTATTATTTTATATTGTTAGATTAAATAAGCATTAATTAGCATGTAAGAATGTCCTTATAAAGTATCTATATTTTAATTTTATTTAAAAAGAGACAATGCACATTCATTAACATGAGTACTTAGGTCTATCATGTGAATGTACCAGATTTACAGGCTAATAGCACATAAAAGGTATTAAAAGAAAGCATACAAAAGACACAGACAAATAGTAAAACAATGACATAACCACTACTCCAGAATATGACAACGTGTTTGATTGTTCAGAAACCACTCTTGTATAGATTTGGAGAAAGAGTTAAGACAAGTGATGTTCCTTAGTTCTGTGGGTTTAGTGCTGCTCCATATGAGAAGGCTGGCTGACCAAAGTAATTTTTTCTATACGATATCTGCTTACAACTACATTATATCAGAATCAGATTTGGTTTTGTTGTCGAGTAAGTTTTCACATACAAGGAATTTGCTTTGGTAGATTGTTGCCTAAATAAAAATTGTAGAGAAAAATTTAAAATATATAAAAATAAAATGTGTCTCTGTCCTCCTGCCCAATGCTGTCACTGTCCTGTGGCCCGGCCCCAGGCAAACCACAACTCTTTAGATCTCCTAAATTACGTGTCTGAGCCTCAGTCACAGAAGAGCTGCACAGCATGGAGGCCACTGAAGCCTTTCAATAATCAAAACAGAAAATGGCATCATCCTTCCTCCTCTGCTTCTACATCTTCTACAAAAAGGGTATTATTTCCCAGGCTTCGTTGGTCCTGCTGAATAATAACTTTCCAAGAGGAAATGATAAACATATGAAGCAATGGCACTATATGAGAAATTCAACTCAATTCAGAGTTCCTGCTTTCAAGTTTGTAGTTCTGGATCTGTGTTGTCATTTTCAATTTGTAGCTGGGCAAGCATTAAAAGTAAATGTGAGCTGAGCTCAGTGACAGCAGTGGGAGAAAGTCATATCATTATTGGGATGCATGTATTTTATAGTTCCTCCCTGTTTGCTGAACTCACTTCTTTTATTTTTTAAATAGTTGTAGTCCTAACCACCCGACACAAAGGTGTAAGTTCATTAGTGAGCTGGCCTCTAAGCCATGTTTTTCAAATTTGAAGGAACTTTGGCTGACCTCCAGCCCACCTGCATGTGGACGTTTATAATTAATACATTCAGTTTTTTTCCATAGGTCTGTTTGTTTTGAAAAAAAAAGGAGAGAAGAAACACGGCATCCTGGGCGGGTTGGTATCCGGAGTAAGGTTTGGCATGCCGCTCAGTGAAACCACAGATATTTCCCGGGCCTTCCATCTCCTCTTTTCTCTCTCCTCACCAGCATATCCTTCCTCCTTCAGGCTCTTACACACTCACACACTCCTAGCGGAGCTTCAGCTAACAGCTAACTATTTTGCCCCTTTGTGTTGGGGTCGTGACCTCTCTTGTCAATCCTGCACACTGTCTTTTCTTTAGGCGTGAGGAGAGTCACGACGCTCTAACAGAGAAGACTGTCTTCTATTAACACTCTTTGAACACACGGAGAACACACAGAGCTGTTTGTCTCAGTTATACATGCTAACAACTGGAGTCTATGTGAGGCTGTGCATGATCCCTGTATCCCAGCTAGATAGATTTATAGTGTGTGCTTTTCCAAGAAAAACCATAAAAGAATTCCTCCTGTCATTCATTCAGTCTCTCTATCAGATCCACAAAGATGTCAATGTTAGCCAATCAGTCTAGTTTAGAGTTCTGCACACTGTCAGCACTAAATGTATTCAAAATGTTTTCGAACAGTTGAAAATCCAAGAACATCCAATCTAAAATGTGTTGAATCACAAACACCTAACACAATTACATAATGAATAATCGGTTAAAAACATCCATAAACAATATATCTCAAGATCCATAAACTATATGAGAAAACAATATTAAATTTTTTGGCAGTGCAAAATAGGTGAATTAGCAACAAAAAAAGTTCAAATATGAGAAAAGGGGAGCGAAAATTCCAACAAGCCCCAGTCTCTTATCCAAACTGCAATTTGCATAAACTTGACGTTATGAAGGTTGTAGATTTTTCTCTGCCAAGACCAATGCCAATTGCAAATGTATACATATTTTATTCTACTGGACAGATTCTGGTGCAAAACCATCTTCTCTGTGGCAAAGGGGCCAAAAATTCCAAGCATTTGACTTTGAAAACGAAAGTGGAACAAGACTAAGAGTCTACATCCATGCTTGAGGCTGTGTGAGGAGGTACTTAGGCTAATTGCTAACGTCATCATAGAAACATGGTTACAACAATGACAATGCTATCATGCTAATGTGTAGTATGTTTAATCTTTACCATGTTAACTATCCAAGTTTAGTGTGTTGAAATGCTAACATTAGCTAGTTAGCACTAAACACAAAGTGCAGCTGAGGCTCATGGGAATGTCATTTTTTTTGCAGGTGACCTGATGATGTCGCCAGAGGGAAAGTCAGATAATCAGTGATTATGATAAATCCTAAGGGGAACATGAATATTTCCAGCAAATGCAGAAAATACTTGGCTTTCCATGTTAACTAGATTAGATTAGATTCAACTTTACTGTCATTTCTGTGATTTTATGATTGAATTGGTAGGCACTGGTTGCAGTGTTCCTATGCACCACAGACGACCACTGGCATGTGTTAACCAGCCCAGTCATTCATCTCAGGGGGTTTGTTTATGTCAACGGTAAGCCTGTTGAACACATCCTGGGCACAGGAACCCAGACAACGTATATAGTGCCTACACAACTTACACACAGCCAACCCACAGGGTCTACAGGGTGCCTGGGTCAGATCAGAGACCAACACAATGGTCCTCATTGAGATGTTGTGATAAAAATCAACCAAGAAGGCCGGGACATGGGGAAAACACAGAATTAATGTTGTGTTTGATCTGCATGGCCCCAGGCGGAAACCACTGGCTTGTGTATAACATTATTCAACTACTGTCAATTCCAATAACACAGCAGAGGTTTCTTTCATAAAGGCTGGTCTATGCATCTCACAGAGGAAGCAGAGAGAAAAAGGGGCAGGGTACAAAAAAGGGCCAGATTCATGAGTCTTGGGGATACACAGAAACAAATCAAGCTACCCCTTGTGAGGAAAAAGAGAGGAGGGGGGAGTACTTAAAACATGGCAGTCAGGAACTCAACTGACTCATTTCCTGAAGTCTAGGCCATTGTGTCCTGAATACAGAGTAGAGGATGTGAATGTTTGGATGCCTCGGTTCCGGTGATCTTCAGGTGGTGTGTTGAGGACAGTAAATGTAGCTTATTTTAGCCAGGACTGAACATGAGTCCAGACAAGGGAACCATCTCATCCAAGTGTCCCCACGCTTCCTGTTTTCAATTCAACCAAGGGGCACCAGAGCTCTGGATGTGTGTGTGTGTGTGTGTGTGTGTTTGTGTGTGTGTGAGAGAGAGAGAGAGAGAGAGAGAGAGAGAGAGAGAGAGAGAGAGAGAGAGAGAGATCTGAGGAGGATGTTTGGCTTGGTAACAGATTTTATTAACACTGAGAGGAAGACACCAAGTTCCAATGTCTCTTGGGGAGCATGTTTAAACCAGAAGAGTGGGTTGCTATTTAAAAATAAAGTCTCTTTGTTTGTAAGACACCATGGACACATTACTGTGACTGTCAGTAACAACGCTGCTGACTCAGCAAGGTGGAGGTAAGGATATTTAAAGTCTTGCGGTTAGGCTATTGCACAAGAACAGAACCCATATAGCATGGGATAAGTATAGGATAGAGCTAGATAGTGTTAGCATAGCGGTGGGCTTGTTACTTTAAAAAGATACACATATACAAGTATTTTAAAGTGACTTGGGTTTGACCATCAGACCCTGAACAGACAAAGAACATCAGTAAAAGCCATAGAAAGTGCCTACATGAACACACACTACAAACCTGCATTCCAGCATGTTTCCTCATGCATTTTAGTATAGCTTTGTGCACACTGTTGTGTGCAAGGGATAAATGTAATGAAGTTGCTGTAAAGGCTTGATTTTGCAATTATGTATTTTACTTATTCAGACTGAATGGCTGTTTTGTCCATAGTGCAATAATCTGATATTTCCTTGTTAGTACCTGTTTTCAGAAGAGAAAGGATTTGACTTTCTTCTTACAAATCATGTCACAGTAGCCCGGTCTTTAGAATTAGGTCTCAGTCCAATAGAGTGCTGCAAGGATGACACATTTTTGTAGGCCAATCCGGAAGTTAGCATCGCCCCAGTTTCCTCGACAAAAAGTCAATGGGATTTTTCCATAGAATTTTGGATTGTTCCAGAAAATAAGCTCTGTGGCAAAGAAATGTTTATGATTCTTAAATGTTTTGTTTAGCAAGAAAATCTTCACACTCACACACCACTTAATGATCTTTGAAGTGTTAATGCACTGACCAGAAGTAAAAAGCTAACGTTAGGTTATTAACAACTACACCACGGTCATAATAGAAATGTAGGTAAGTCCCACTGTTCTCAATGGTAATAAGCAACAAGAAATGGATTTGCAATGGCACTCACGGCACTTGGTTATGGTTAGAGAGTTAGAGGTCCTGGTTTTGGTTAAATATTGAAAAATTCAACAGTGACTTGAAACGTATTGACAGGCAGTAAAACAGGAAACAGGATCTTTCTCTAACCTTAACAAATTGTTTATGTGGGACTCAAAGGATGTGTACAGCTGTGCATTGCTGCCACCATGACCAAAAAATATTTGCTAATTTCCTTGTTATGAAGTTGCTTTAACCAGATCCTTTTTAAAGATTAAATCTTTTTTGCAGCAGGATGTGCTCTCTGGTGTCCTGTCCTTATTACCATCCACCTGACCACCTCCTCTACCAAAAAAACTCAACATCCTTCACTGGCAGCAATCACATTTACTATTTAACAAAACAAATTAGTAGCATATAAACATTATTTCTAGGAAAAGTTGCAACGAGTGGAGAGAGATGGATTTCTTTTGTCAGCCTTGTTGTAGGCTTCCACCTTCCAGTCAAAACCAAGGAAGTACATTTTTCCTTTGCCCCATACTAAATATGTATATCGGGGAGACAAACTAAAATAAAGAGATTGCTGCTATAAATTTAATTCAACATTAATAAAATCTACTAACATTTCAAGTCACTGTGGTAGGTTTCACACACTGTATTCCTGAAACTAATTCACTCACTCAACATATTTTTATAAGATATTTTTCTGTTTGTTATATGGTTTAAATCAGAAGTTTACTTTACCCAGACAGTAAACAGCTTCTACCTAAGATTCTCACTTCATATACACTGATGCAATGTTTTCTGCAGTGCCCTTCTGCCCCTTTAAAATCAGAGCAGCATTCATCTTTCACCCATGTACCCTGTTCCCTCCCTCCTCCACCACCTCCAGTCTGCTGTGGGACTTTGGGGGACTCTGTCCTGCTGAGCATGTCTGTCCACTGCCTCCAGAGGGGGTCCCATTTTCAATATGGACTTGTACAACTGACACTCTGTCTCTCTCTTGAGCCACCCCACACAAATACACACACACACACACACACACACACACACACACACACACTTCCCACTGAAAGTTGTGCTCCTGAGTGATGGAGTCAGCTGGGCTTGTCCCAAAGGGAAAAAGCGTCTTCTCAAGCAAACTGGTGGGGGTCTCCCCAATTCTCTCCCAGCCCTCCCATCCCTTTAATAAGGCCTTTCTCTAGGTGTCAGAAGGAGATGGGAGAGGGGCCCCTGAGAGGAGGTCAGGGTCATCAACAAAAGAAAGTTTTACTCTTAAACTGAAGCTTCCGGGGTGCAACTTTATTGACGTTGTTAAATTGAAACTGAATTGATTCTAAAAGTGTAAAATACTGAATTGAGAAAAACACAACTGCAGCATTGCTGTCCTTCTTCTCACACACACAAACGTTTCTCTCAGATCTTCAGTTTTATTAGTTTTAGGCATCCATCACATATGGAAAGCAGTGATCTTCTCAAATTCCACACAAAGGGTGATGACCAAGTGTGTCTCTTTGGAGTAGGACAGCACTTGTTGAGACGGCTTCCTGATGTGGTTAATGGCAGCCATTAGCTTCACTGGCATTCAAGGAGCAGCATATTAAAAATGATATGTGCTAACTCCCCATACTCAGGGCCAGTTTAATTAAGAATACAATTCAGGGAGGAAGTCACACTGAGGTGGAAAATAGGATTGTGATACTAAGAAAGGCAAAAAAAAAATCGCAGTGTAGGCAAATGTCAAGGATTAGAGTAAAAATCACAGAGTTTCTCACACAAGCATGCACACACACCCAAAATGCTCACACACTTTTCTTTACTCACTCTGTCACAGGAGTTATTATTGAACTTTTTTCACAACCGTGTTTTCACACAAAAGGGGGTTTGTCCGGGTCGTGTTTGCTCAGTTTATTAAAATAGATGCTGCACTAAAGTGATCAAACCCCTCCGTTCGCCCTCTAAATCTAAGTAGTCACTATAAAAATATTTAATATGCACCATCAGCGCAAAAGCAACAAGCCGCCTCTCAGCCTCCTTCTCTGACTGCACTTTAAAACAACACACACTGGACGTTGTGGAATGCGACCATATCTCCCCAATAAATCCCGGCTTTTGATTTTTCTGCGATGCCTCTTGTGGAAAAATGCCTTCTGTGCGTGGAATGTCTCTTAGCGTTTGGCTTGCTCATATGTGACCTATATTGCTTTAAAAAAAAGAGAAAAAAACTGAATACAGACATTGTTTAGTAGAGGGAGAGTGAGAGCGGGAGAAAAAGGGCCAATAATGTTGGTGTTATGTTGGCCCAGAACTCCCTTTTGCCACATGAGGCTTTATCTTCTTCTCTCATCAGGCAAAGTCTGCTCCGGGTTGTTATTGCTGACCTCTGGAGCGATTTTTGTTTCTTTTTAAAGCAGTTAAAAAAATGGTTTGAGAGAGAAACGTTCCACACTTTTGCTTTCAAACTCAAAAATTTTTGCTTGTAAATCTAAAAGTTTTGCTTACAAATCTAAAAGTTTTGCTTGCGAATCTAAATGTTTTGCTTGCGAATCTAAAAGTTGTGCTTCCGGTTCCGCTTTATTCCGTGGGCGGGACCTACGCTGAAAGACGTTTCTATTGGCCAGTTTTGATGTGAGTGACAGCTTGGCAACATGCCTTCAGTTAACGAGAGGCTGTTTTGAAGTCCGCTGGAGGAGAGTGGAGAAAGTCGATACAAATG
>JAVQJD010053021.1:0-12820 GCA_036023655.1 Nannoperca australis | reverse complement strand
GCTAGATTTAAGTACTTTATAAAGTTGGCTAGTTTGAACTACTTAATATACAGTTAGCTAATTTTAACTATACAGTTAGCTAGTTTGAACTACTTTACATAGCCTAAAGCTAGCTAGTCTGACCTACTTTATACAGTTTATACGGCGATGTTTCCATATACCTCCTGTTAGCGTGTGTGTGTTTGTGTGTTCATGGATGGGGAGTACTCTCACCATGTTCGCTGCTGTTGTCGCCGCTGTGAGATGTGTGTCCACCGCTGGACGGTCCCGGCGTCCCGGCTGACCGGATCGATGCTGCATCATCGGGATCTCTGCTCCATGAAAGCTGAAAGGAGGACAACCAGTGAGACACAGATCAGATCAATGACATCAAGTGTGATTAAACAAAGCTCATTAATGAATGAATTATGAAGCGTAGTAAAGAAGGGAAGGTTGATCTCTGTCTGTCTTTTCCAGACATGAATAAAGTCATGCATCTGCTGATTCCATCTCAGAGAACCAGTTTATGTCAGAACCAAAGACTCAATATCTCCATTTGGGGGACATGTACTGGCTTGTCTTTCCGTTTCTGTTATTATAATGGGTTATAAGATCAACAAAACGCCCCAAAGTTGGATGCTACCTTCAGCAAAAATCCAAAAGTCAGGTTTTCACACTCCCAAACGCTACATCAGAGCAATCAATACAGTTTGTAATGTGTCACTAATCAGAAGCTTGTGCAGTTTGATTATTTGTTATCTCGTTCAGATAATAAACTGTCAAGGCAAAAGAGAAAAACAGAAAATACTTGCAGGATATTAGTGTGAAACATTTGCGGAACAATATTATTTTTCTTTATCAACATGACAGATTTGCAAAACATCATGTAAATCATGTTTTAATTTGATCTCTTTGGAGCTCACACTCAGAACAGCACCACATTATTGTCCCTTTCACACTGTTTGATTAGCAGGTGATGAATGCAGCTCATCTACGAGCGCTCAGTAACAAAGACGGAGACTAAAAAACAAGGACCAGAAGGATTATCAGTGTATCATCCGACCCAAAAGAGGCACTTTTGAGCCGCCAGAGCTTTTGAGCCGCTGGTCATCCGACACTAAGCTGCTGGAGTTCACACTTCCAGGTGATTAAAGGGTTAAAAGGCCTGACAAGTGGCTGCTGAGAGACACAACCTGACTTTTCACCTCCATTATTTTAGATTCTCTGGGAAAAAACACAGAAGTCTTCACGAGTCCAAGAGAAGAAAGAAGATCAGTGCATGTGTGTGTGATCGGTGCTCAGACAGATGACACACAGCAGCTTTTAAACAGACTCATTTTCCAAAAGCAGATGTGACTCCTGCAGCTGGATGATCACGTCTATCTGCTCATATTCTGTTTTCCACATTTCAGGTTTGTTTTTAAAATAAAACCCTGCAGAGTTACTTCAGTTGCAGCTGAACATGGTATACTATAGCTTGACAAAATAATCTTAATGCTTAACTTTTCCAGAGCTTTCAACAGCATGTTAGAGTCTTTATCAGGCCAGTTTGGCCTCTTTGAGACGAAGGCTCTGAGTGTAGTTTGTGTTTATGCACCAAACAGCAGAATGCAGTATCAGGCCTTCTTAGAGTCTCCGAATGAGGTCCTGGAAAGGGAACCATCTAGGAACAGAATATAGTTCTGCTGGAGGACTTCAATGTTCACGTGGGCCACGATGGTGGAACCTGGAGGGGGGGTGATTGAGAGGAATGGTCTTCCATGATCGGAACCTGGGCGGTGCTTTGTGATTGGACTTCTGTGCTAGTCATGAGTGTACTTTGTACCAGAACACCTAATGCCAAAGATCAATGATCAACAAGAGTTTGAAGACTTGGGGGAAGCCCAATTTTTCAGAGTTATTACAGGGGTCATGGGACTTTGTGTTTCGTGGACTTGAAAAAGACTTGCTCACCATTCAGAGACATAGGGGGTAAGCAAGCAGACATTGCTTTGTATTATGGGATCACAAGCAAAAAAAAGGTTGGGAACCACTACTCCAGGGTCTTGTAACCCAAATCTGTATATTGGACCCGATGGATTCTTTAGTTTTAACTGGGACTGGTTTCCAATTGTTCCTTATAAGTCTAATATCTCATGAGCTCAGTAGCTACTTTCAGACCAGGATCAGTCCTAATAAGTTGTAACCCTTCTTAACCCAAGAATAGAAGTTTAGTGTTCTCACTGGTGATATTTCACAACATGCGCTTCAACAAAATCAATACATTTGGGAATCTTTAAAAATGATGCAACTCTTACGCTGATGATCGTAAGACTGCTGGAGTTAATGAGACAAACTGACAGTCCAAGTTATCAAGTACAGTCAAGTATTTTTGACTTTTTCCTCTTAAGCGTCAGACAATAACACAACACCTGTAACTCCCTAATCTGTAACTCCTTCTGACAACTGTAGGTGTGATATAATAAGTAATATTTGCAGCTTGTTGTTCAGTCCACTGCTGCTCTGTGTATCTGATAACATCATAACATGACACTGTGGGAATCAGCAGCAGAAGATGTTTCAGTGTATATCAGTTTCCAGGAAGTCAAGGTGAGCTCACCTGATCCACGTTGTTCCCTGATGACCTGATGAAGTCCTCGCTGTCCGATTTGTTTCCGTCTCTGTCGTCTATGACCAGATCAATTGGCATTTTCCCTTTCAGACAGCTGATGTATCGATGACAGAAGTTGTCACAAAGCTCATGAACCTGGAAATAAAATACATTTATTAATAAAAATACATCAGTTTATTAAACTTTATTATGTGACAATTTGAAATCTTCTACACTTGTGGTGATTACGGAAGTATAAACATAACCTCATTATTTTATATCAAACAGCAGGTGTTGGTTAAACTGGAGTCTGATCAATAAAAGTTCAAAGGTCACCGAGACAAATCTGTTTTTTTCTGACCTTCTCCAGCTCCAGGAGGTGGAAGCGCAGCACTTGTATCGCCTGGATCATCTACAAAAAACACAAGATAATAATGTACAAGTGATACAAAAACCACACTTTTATTTAGAATGTATAAGTATAATGATAACAACAACAACAACAACAACAACAACAACAACTCACCAAATTATCCAGCTCTGGGTTTGATGAAAATAAAGGCCTCTCTGATCGGATCTGGACACAGAGTATAATAATTATTTAACAACACAGCCAAACATCCCGGAGCCCCAGACCCCCATAGGGCCACCAATGATAACAGAATCAGAGACAGATTTATTACCAAGTAGGTTTTCACATAAAAGGAATTTGTTTTGGTGCAAAAAAGAGCACAAATATATAGAGAAGAATTTAAATAAACCCACTAGAAGCAAGTCAATACAATATAAATACAGATTTTAGTGATAAGAACTGTAGAATAATAAGAAAATGAAGAGCTGTACAACCTTAACTGAGGATGTGCAAAAGATCACAGTTTTTAGCAGACGTTGATGTAACTACACGTTAATGTAACTGAACATTAATGTAACTACATGTCGATGTAACTGAACATTAATGTAACTACACGTCGATGTAACTGAACATTAATGTAACTACGCGTTAATGTAACTGAACGTTAATGTAACTACACGTTAATGTAACTGAACATTAATGTAACTACACATTAATGTAACTGAACGTTAATGTAACTACATGTTAATGTAACTACGCGTTAATGTAACTGAACGTTAATGTAACTACATGTTAATGTAACTACACGTCAATGTAACTGAAAGTTTATGTAACTACACGTTTATGTAACTACACATCAATGTAACTACACTTCAGACAGAGGAAGATGAAAGTAGCTTCTCATTTCTATCCAGTGACCATCCAATTTGCCCACCGCTAGAAAATTGGCTACATATATGATGTCATGCTAAAAGAAGCTAAAGCTAACAGGTTTGTGTAAAAAGCCAGTTTATGGTCAATGTAAAGAAGCAGCATTGTTCTTGTATTGCAGCTAGTTTTTAGTTTTTTAGGGGGAACAAACGTGAACTGGGCTTTTTAAAATGTGGCTAGCTAATAAAATTAGCCTTATTAGCTTCATTAGCCTTGGAAGTAACACTTGGTTACTACCGTTAGCCAGGCATGCTAACATTATAAGCTTCATGCTAGTTTATACTTTTTCTCCACATTTCAGGTGGAATAATTCCTATTTTTTCTGACAGCTGTTACTTTGCTGATTAAGATTTTTTATGTATAATTTTATTAAATATGAAGCATTGTGGATTAAACTACCCAACCTGCTACAACATTAAAATACGGCTTACACATTATTGAATCAATGACAGTAATTCTGTTCTTTTACTTTCTATTCTTTAAGTAAGTGACTTTTTAAATGCAGGACTTTTACTTGTCAAGTTTGTTTACATTTTTATATTTCTGCTTTTTGTTAAGTAAACGATTTGAATGCTTCCTTCACCACAGACTAATGAACAGAATAAATTTGTGATCCTGCAGATCTGATCTGTGTTAACACTGACATGTGGATGAAATGTGTTTCTGCACCTGCTTGGAGAAGACGGCGATGTCCTCGTTGAAGGAGTCCGAGGAGCAGACGTCTCCTCCGGCCACGCCGCTCTCTCTCGGCGTGCAGGTCGCCAATTCACATTTTTCAAAAATCAGTGCAAGCAGAGGGAATAAAGGATGTCTGCAGGAGAAAGAGAGGGAGAGTGGAGGAGGCGGTGAAGAGGAGGAGGAGAAGGAGGAGGAGGAATCAGCTCAGACTGTAACAAAAGTTTCCTGCAGCCTCAAAATGTCATAAAAACCCATGAGAAACGTTCTAATTGGCACTCAGATGTTAAATAATCACCACTTTCTTAAACAAAAAAAAGACTAAAAACTAAATAAAAGCAGTGTTTCATGCAGCATTTACATTTCTTTGTGTCTAAATGACTAATAGTTATGAAAAGTCCAGCTGCAATGTCTGCAACGTCATCCTTGTGGGAAACTGCACGTCCACTAAAGTGCTCATTTTTAACACTGACTCTGGTTCAGACTGTTGTTCCAAGTGTCTGACAACATTATGGGATGGATCCCTGCAGAGACAGACCTGTTTGTTAAAGAGTTCAAATCATTTTTGTTTAACCAGAAACAGAAAGTGTCGCTCTGAAATCTCGCGACAGGTCGAGTGGAAACATGAGTCAGAGTTGGAGAGAAGAGTTGAAATAAAGGGAACATTTTCCAAAGTCATGGCTGAATATGTCACTGATTTCCTTATTTAGATTGAACTGAACTCATAGTTACATTTCTGATAATCTCCAGACTGAGAGATCTTTACGAAACGGAAGAAACACAAAGTAAGAACAACATCGCAGTAATCTAGACCAGGAAATAAAAGCACGTATTACACTTTTACAGTTTTTCAAATTAAGGACTCATCAGATCTTTGAGTCTGGTTTAAAAAACAACACTAAAGTAGATTAATGTGATAACAAACCAAAGCTTGGGTTGAATGTTTCTTTGATGTCTCTAATAAGGAGTCTAATAAGAAAAATGCGGTTTGAATTTCAGCTGCAATTTGACTGCAGAAAGTTTTTTGACATCCAGGTTTATGAGCAGGCAGGCAGTCCTGCGTGATGCTAAGATGTTTTATCAAAAAGGTGCAGTTGATTAGCTTTAAATAATTAAAAGAGATGCCGTGACGCGCTGTGAATAATGTTGCCATGGTGAAAACAGAAAGGACCCCAGAATCGAACCCTGAGGGACTCCCTGAGGGACTTGGTTGGAAGTTAAACTACAATATAACATGGAGGGAGCGTGACAAGACATTAAAGTAGATCGGAAGACAGATGGGAAACCCACCCGGCAGCATCTTAACTGGAGTTACATTGTGCTTTAATTATTGTGCAAAACATCTCCAATGTGCAGATTTGTTTTATATGATATTAAACGTATTATCTGTTGGCCAGATAAAACAAACAAGCAGAAAATGTCACTTACTATTTTCTGACAAAACAATAAACTTTAAATGAATGAATTGTGAAGAGATTAAAGGTGAGTTGATTTGACAACGTATTTTTACAGTGCGTTTATATTCCAGATCCTGCTGTTTGTTCCTGTTTTTAATGTTTTACGATTGTGGCGGTGGTTGAAGTTAAAAAGGTTGTTTACGGCAGGAGCTGCTGCAGAGACAATATAAATCTTAGAAAGGAAAGCGTCGTGCGACCTTTGATGGACATTTTGTGTGGTTACATTGAAAAGATGCTCCAAGAATTTCTACTTTACATGTTTGGTTTCATGCCACTTTATACGTCTATTCTACTACATATTATTATACTTTTTACTCTATTTACGTTTATTTAACAGCTGTTTTAAAACCTGATAATAGTGAACATGTTAATCTACAAAAACAAATGAAAATCACTTTTAATAACAAAATAATACAACACAATACTGACAGGAGTACTTTGGGGACTTTTGGAGTTGTATTTTGACTGCAGGACTGGATTTTATAAGTGCTGCTTCTTCTACTTGAGTAAAGGGTCTGAAGTTATGCTTCTTGCAGTCTGTTTCTGTTTTCACCTCCTGCCGACACACAGATAACGCCGGTCTGGCTCGGCTCGACGCTCAGGACCAAACAGGGAGAAGCTAAACAGCTAAATCACACGAAGGAACTATTTTCACAGAAGAGGAAAACTGTTCTTAAAGAGCCTTTTGTCCTATCTTTTTATTTTTTTTACAGTGTCAGTGAACTCATCATACCCATAAATGGCGTCTCTGTCCCTCTTGACGGCGTCCCCGGCTGTGGGGGGCATGCTGCTGCTGGTGTGGGTGGACTGGGCGTACTGGTGTGGAGTATAAGGACCGGTGGCGGCGGCGGCTGCCAGGTGCACGGCGTGCAGAGAGCGGGCGGCAGCGGCGTGGTGATGGTGGTGGTGATGGTTGAGGTGGTGTGGGTCTCCATACACACCACCCACCCCCTCCAGCCCATAGTGGGCCAGGTCTTCATACTGAAAAACACAGATAGGAGAAGTGTGACCTTTGACCTCTTGAGCTGCCCCTGCAGGAGCAGCGGGTGGAGGTCGAAACGTGAGCGGTAAACGTGGTAAAACACCAACTGTGCTCAGGGTTTGAAGTTTAACGTGAGTTTAATTAAAAAGACGTTTCAGTAAATTAAAAGTGTTTAAAAATCCAATTTAAAAAATCAACATTAATTTAAGACAAATAGGAACAAACGTGACAGATTTTGTTCCTAAACACAAAAAGACTGTAATATAATATATATACTTTATAGAAATCACCAGAGAGGAGAGGCAGCGATTGCAGGCTAAAGGTGTTCCTGTTATTATGTCCACCCCGTTGTTTATTTTCTCTAATGTGACAAAAAAACTGGAAAAATAATCAGTTGTAAAACTTTTAAAACACAGTCTGAGTTTTAAAAACAATCTTATGAGGTTATTTCTTCCAGATGAATCAGAACAGAAGAAAAACTAAATAAAATAAGAACTGAACTTTATTCAAACTTGCGGGTGTTCCTATTATTGTGTCCACCCCCCTTTACTGCCGTCTGACGTGATCAATACTAAAAGCTCGTCAAAGTTTTAAACAACAAAGATTTATTATTAAAAACTATGAATTTATAAGTTCACTTTTTTAAATTAAAAAACTAAAACTAAACGCACGTCTTTCAGTGCTGCAGGGGGTGGACAAAATAACGTGAACACTTTAAAAACATGACGAATAAACAACATTTAAGTTAAAACAAGACTCTGACAGCCAACATTAGAATATAAATTATATACATATTATATAAGATATATATTACTGTGCTAGACGGTCCTATTCATTTTAAATAATATGCATATTGTCTCAAAACACTTATATTATAATTTATACTCATGTGAATAATAATAATTGAGCAGAAACTGAACTTACAGAAAGAAAAGAGGAAGTGTTTTATAATCTACGTTTATTTGAAGTAAATCACATCTTTATCTGCAGGGTTCCTCACATTATGTGAGTTTGTAGTTTAGACTTGATTTAATGCTCAAAGGTTCGTCTTCATCACGCACACCTGTAGGAGCTTTCATCTGAAAGATCCAGGTGAGCTCATTGAAATTATGATTAAATAAAAACGCTGCATGTGAAGAAAAATCTCTTTTCATTTTAAATGAAAAATGTGGTTTTAGTGAAAGATTTCTATCATCAGTTACATTAATGAAGCAAAAATCAATTACATTCAGGTTTAAATCATCGGAGTCGATTGTTTTTCTTATTTAATTTTAATATTCAGTTATTTATTAGTTTTGCAGCCACAAGCTGATGAGTTAAATAACATGTTTGTTTCCTAAGAGTTGTAAAAGTTCTCGTTGGAGCTCGTTGTGTCTGTGTTTCAGACCGATCACTGATGCGTAATCAATGAGTTTAAACCTGAACGTTTTAATATCAGAAGATAAAGTTCTTTAAGTATGGCCTCACACACACACACACACACACACACGGCCTCTTTATAAAGTTAATTTAGTTTGAAGATTTAAAAAAACAACGTTTGCAAAGTTGATAAAAACATTAAGTTTTGTTGGAGGAATAAAAAGTTTTTTGTTTTAATTTTAAATCAACTGAAATTTAAAAACCGTCACATTCAAAAAGAACAAACAGCGCGTTTATTTATTAAAATGTAATTATTTAAATAATAGAAAGAGGTTTTATTTCCTTGTAAAGTGAATCTAAAGATATTAAATCTGTTAAAACACGATTTAAAAAAGAAAAAAGAAAAAGTGAAATGAAATTGAGAAGTTTCGTGGATTCTTTTTACGCACGACAGAAAGTTTGTATTATTTCTACCTTGTGGAATTAAAATGTTAAATATTAATAAATCAATAATGTTCCAAATCAGGATTCGTGTTTTCCTTCGTTTAAGAGTTTAAATCCGTTTTGTCCGTTTGTTTTGACTCAAACTCCTCACGTCTCCAACAAAAGTGGGTTTTTACGCACCCGTTGCGCCATCGTCTCTCCGCCCGGACTCCAGGTGACTCCTGCGGGGCAAAAAACACATCCAACTCCCGGTACCGGAGCGTTAATCAGTTAATCCCGTGTATAACGCGTGTGACCGAGTCCAAACCACGGAGAGAAACGCACGCACACACACACACGGAGCTGCAGCAGCAGGTCCTGCAGGTTCCGCGACGCCCCGCGCTCCACGGAACCGACCGACGGCGACGCTCCGCCAACAGCAGCAGCAGCGCGGGCAGACGCTGTCCTGCTCCCGGCCTCCAACTCCACGCAGCAACCGGCCTCCGAACCAAGCGCTCAGGCCGAGTCCGATCAGGTTACATCCAAACCGGGGGGCTGAAGTGTCGCGGACCCGCCCGCTGCGCTCTGAGCCGGGCCGTGCGGCGCTGTCTTCTGCGTGGAGGTGCGTTCAAATCCCCATCGTAGCTCCGGCGGCCTCCTCCTCCCTCAGAGCAGTCCGTTCGCGTGTGAGGGGAGAGAGGCGAGGGGGGGGGGGGTGGTTTTTTCTCTGACTTAAAGGAGCAGAGACTCCCTGCGCGTGCCCGCAGCCTCCACAAGGCGCGCCGCCGCGAGGGGCACCGCGAGGAGGAAGAAATTTAGACTTTTAAGGTGGAATTTTCTCAACAACAATCAAATGAAACTGGATTTAAAAGTAAAAACTGGATTTAAAAAAGTCCATCAAGTGAAAGCAGAGCTGGATCAACAAGGCAGGCTGCGGCCCCGAGTCCCCAGACCTTCAGGGGCCCCGAGTCGAGTCCCCAGACATTCAGGGGCCCTAGTTGGGTCCCCAGACCTTCAGGGGTCCCGAGTCCCCGAGTCGAGTCCCTAGACCGTCAGCAGTTCCCCAGACCTTCAGAGGCCCCGCATCGAGTCCCTAGACCGTCAGCAGTTCCCCAGACCTTCAGGGGCCCCGCGTCGAGTCCTTAGACCGTCAGATGTTCCCCAGACCTTCAGGGGCCCCGCGTCGAGTCCCTAGACCGTCAGAAGTTCCCCAGACCTTCAGGGGCCCCGCGTCGAGTCCCTAGACCGTCAGCAGTTCCCCAGACCTTCAGGGGCCTCGAGTCAAGTCCCCAGACCTTCAGGGGCCCCGAGTCGAGTCCCCAGACCTTCAGGGGCTTGATAAAGTGCAAATGTGTTAGTTAACACTATATGAACCACTGAGGGGCCCCCAGGTGACAACATATTACGTTTTTTGGCCGCATTTAGCAGTTTGAGGACTGTTATATAGTTTTTGCTTAGATGCGTTTGCTGCACGCGTTCATGTATTCAATATAGAAATACTTCTTCACATGTACTTTAGTACATAATGCATAAACAGTGCACATAGAGCGTGGGGACAAAATGAGGGGTCAACAGCACAGGGGGCCCCTGTGGTGGGTTAATGTGGCCCCAAGTAAAAGCAGCTGTAGAATAAACTGTCTGCAGTAAATTAAAAACAAATTTCTAATTAATAATAATCAAAAGCTCAGAGAAGTGTGAATAATGTTCATTTAGAGACTCGTTAGTCCCCACGTGACTATTAACAGATCAATAACCTGAGTGTTAACCTGTAAACAAACACAAACCTGGAAGGTAAAATAATCTGCAGGTCACTGACTTTGTGACTTTGTCTGTGTGACACCAGCGCCACCTCGTGTTTACAACGTGTTACTACAACCAGAGCGCTCTCATTCAGTCCTGATCACATCAAACAGATGTTCATAATAATCTGCAGCTGCACTGCTCCTGGTGTAGATACATGAAACACAACCCTCACTGTGCAATAACACATGCAATAATAAATATATATATTTTATTTTCTATTACTTGCATTCTATATTTTATATCGATTACAGTTTTGCGCTGTCACCTTTGCTGCAGTTTCCCCACTGAGGGACTAATAAAGGTTCATCTGATCCTCAACTGACTCCACTCCACTAAAGCCGAGCGAGAAGAAGATTTCTGGGTGAAATTATTCCTTTAAGTCATTCAGGAATATTATTGCTGCTTTTAAAAGAAGTTCAATATATTTCACAGCTCCACAAACACACTATGGTAACATTAAGAGCATAATAATAATAATAATAATAATAATAATAATAATAATAATAATGTTCGAGGCTCTCTTTATAAACTTTATAGGTTTTAATTAATGACATTAATGATTTATAAATCAGTCATTCATAAAGATGAACGTTGTAAAATCATCGGTGTGGTTTCTGTGCATCTGAAAACTAACTTTAATGTCAGCGCCTCCTACGGGCCGCAGTGTTCATTACAACAAATCAGTGCTGCTCTAGAACAAACATAATGTATTTAAAAATAAAAAGTTTGATTCATATAAAGGAAGTAAAAGTCAGGAAGTCTCCGTTTCCCCAACTTCATGAAACTGAACCCCCGGAGAGTTTCATCCCGGTCGGAACTGACCTGCGTCCAGAGAAAACGCTGCAGGGACGATTCTTCCATGAAGAATCCTTTGGACAGATGTTTGCAAGCATCCATTACTTGAAATGAAGCCTCAAGTTTCTTCACATTTGTTTCCCGTAAAGAGATTCGAAGCTTCGGGTCTTCACAACGCAGCAAACTCAGCGATGACACAGCGGCTCTCCACGGGTCCAGAGGACAATTCAAGCACCTTTCAAGGTCCAGACACTCAAAGACTTCTTCAACAACATCCATCATGTTCCTACAAATGTACAGGAGACAAACAAACAAGACAACAGGATTGTTTGACTTCCAATATTAAGATTTCTGGTCTTCAAGTCTTTAGACAATTAGCAGACCCTTTAATCCAAAGCAGATGATGGAGCAACTGGGGGTTCAGTGTCTGGCTCAAGGACACCTCAACAGGAGGTGCCTACCTACAGCTCCTGCTTCACAGGCCGGTAAAGAGAGGCATGGATGGGGGTTGAACCCATGATCTTTGGTTTACGAGACCAATGCCTTACCACTTGGCCACCACGCCTACAATTCTGTCCAATAAAAAGTTAAATAAGTCTGCATTTGTTGTGAAACAACAAATAAAAGCTTTAATGTAAAATAATCTTACAGACGTGAACCTTCCAGCTGGAGTTTATTACGTTATTTCTCTTCTCCGCCTTTTAATCTGCAGATCTTCAACCCTGTGAAGCTTCATCCTCCGTCACAGATGAAGCTCTGAAGCCAAACGCTCACAAACCTGCTTCAGGTGTTCAGAGCTTCATCATGGAGGCGACCAAACGTGACAAGACATCACTATCACCTTTATATACCCCTCAAGACGTCACTATCACCTTTATATACCCCACAAGACGTCACTATCACCTTTATATACCCCACAAGACGTCACTATCACCTCTATATACCCCACAAGACGTCACTATCACCCTCCATTTAGCCTCCACCATCATGTAGCCTCCACCCTCCATGTAACCTCCACCCTCCGTGTAACCTCCACCCTCCATTTAGCCTCCACCATCATGTATCCTCCACTCTCCGTGTAACCTCCACCCTCCGTGTAACCTCCACCATCATGTAGCCTCCACCCTCCAGGAACAAGTTAAAGTTTCTTCAGCACATCCCTGCAATTGGAGCAGGTGTGACGCCGCAGCTGCAGTAGCGTGACTCGGCCACCAGGTGTCACTGCAACACTGTTTTATAAGCGAGGCTGGTGGGAATATTCACCGGGGCTTTTATTTTGAAGAACAGTTTGCTTTACATTAGAGTGCGATCTCCACGCAAACACCTGGACTGTTGTTTATTTATTAATATCAAACTGTATACTGACAAATATACTGTATGTACTACTACTACTACCTGTATATTATTACTACTACCTGTATACTACTACTACCTGTATATTATTACTACTACCTGTATATTATTACTACCTGTAT
>JAVQJD010053020.1:0-42754 GCA_036023655.1 Nannoperca australis | reverse complement strand
TTTTTACATTTATTGTTTCATTATTTTATTGGTTGTTTGGTATTTTCCTTAGTTATATCAGGTCCCACATGCTCCTGTTCAACTGCCGTTGTTGCTATTATTGTTACTACTGTACTACTACTCTACTTCCTCCTGCTCTCTCTCTTTTCCATTACCATGTTTTGTTATTTACTTATTATTATAAGTTATATTATATAGATTAAGGTTATTAAGCTTTACAAACAGTTAATTTTTTGTGTGATGCCTATAGCAAAATGTTTCAACAGTGAAAATAATACTCACCAATCTGTGCGATTAAGGTTTATAGTGACTGGAGTTGAACCAATTAAGTAACATACTGCACAAAGGGGGAAAAAATCCCTGAGCTTTATAAAGGTATCAATCCAAATGATTTCAAAAGTGTTGACATCAAAGTGCACAGCAGGTTACATAGACATTTTCAACAAGATTAATCCACGTGGAGTGGAGTGGAGTGGAGTGGCTTAGGTTAACTGCACGATGGCTCGTGGTGGGTTTCATCTGGGTCAAAACATACATATGTTAGGTTAATTATCCAATTAGTGTTCTGGACCCAGGACTTGACCCTTAGAATTGGGTGTTTCCTGGGAATGGCGCAGTTAACAGTTAAAAGCAGAGAATGAATTTTCCAACGGGAATCAATAAAGGATTAATAATCCTAAATGTTGATCACCCACAGGTTTTAGTGGGTTCTCTTTGCCCATAGATGCCTGTTAACAAAAATGTTGTTTATCTGGGTCAAATAGGCGGTCCATCTTTTTTCTTCCAAATACAAATTAAGTAAATACCTGCAGCAATTACAACAAACATTGATGATCATGCCTGTTACTGAGTCAGAGCCAAAGCATCAACAAACTCCACTGTGCTGGTATGAACAAGATATTGGGTGGCAGAAAGTCAGCGAGGAAAAGTGAATGCAACTTACGGACTTAATAATTTTTTGGACCAAGTAGCTTGATTAGCCTGTGGTAGATACTTCAACGCTGTCAGAACACAATAAAATACATTCTATCCCATAATGTCATAAATGTTCCTTTGCAAAAGAGTATAGGTAACGTTTTTTCACATTAGATGTGGTTCTGTTCAGAAGCAGGAATGACCTATACAACAATTCTTGATTCCATGACACAAGGGGACTTAGGGCTGAAGGTGCCATCCATCTAAATTTGGAATTCTTGTCTGATCAAAAGTGTAAATCCCCTGTCTGTCAGGAAGATCCATGTGATCATAAACCATCCAGTTTGGAATGCGTCAATATGGAGCTAGACCTCATGACCTACCACAAAGGGAAGCCATTGTTTTGCAACAAGTCCCCCTTTTCAGCAACTATCGACAAGATCAGCTAACGATTCATTACAAGATGCCCGGACATTACAGCAGTGCCACAAAGCAAAGCGGGACCAGAAAGACACTTTAATTACAACAGGAAACTTGTCACATAAATGAAATAATATTTGGACATAATAAATATATATATATATATATATGCATGGGGAGAAAAGGAGGGCATGTCATCTCACATCATCTGGAGAAGTCTTTCTCCTCAAAGCACTTACTCTAGAGCCTCCCAAGAGTGGCAGAGGACAAGCCATTAAAGGCCTGTTGAAACACTACAGATACTGTCAGAAGGAGACTGGAGACCTGGAACGAAACAAGTTAGACAGGCTCCACCAAAGGCTGTGAGGTTCTCACACTCATGATGGTGCCAGATGAACATCAGTGTAATTTAATTATCAAAATTTCATGGGTCACTCATGTTATGCCAAATACAGCCCAGTTTTGGTCTACAGTGAAAAACTATTAGATGGATTGCCATGAAAGTTTTAAGGCATCTGTGGTCCCCAGAGGATGAATCATACAGACTTTGGTGGTCCTCTGACCTTTTCTCCAGCTCCACCATGACATTCACATTTGGGGTTTTGAGTGAAATGTTTAAACAACTTGAATAAATGCCATGAAATTTGGTCCACACGTTCATGCCCCCTTAGGATAAACTATTATAACTTTTGGTGATCCCTCCTTTTCATCAAGAGCCAAAATCAGTTCAGAATTTTTATTTGTCCAGTACAATACAATTTGCTTCATGACCAAATCCCTGCTAAACTAATGGCATTCCAAACTGCATCATCTGTGCTTTGTGTTTAGTGCTAATTAGCAAATGTTAGCATGCAAACACATTAAACTAACACAGTGAACATGGTAAACACAATACCTGCTAAACATCAGCATGTTTGCATTGTCATTGTGAGCATGTTAGGATGCTGACCTTAGCATTTAACTCGAGGCACTCCTGTGCATACATGTAGCCTCACAGAGCTGCTAGCATAACCTTCCATGTGTTCTATCATCCCGCAGGGTCTGGGATCATCTTAGACTTTATGTCTATGTCACATTCAATTTAATCCTCCCATTGAATCCATCTTACTGTCACGAATATGTGGAAAAAAAGGTTTTTCACTGTTGGCGATGTAAGGACTGGGGTATCAGAACTGTATATATGCACTTTCTGAGTCTCTCCTAGTTTGCTGTGATGAAGCTTATTTGTAGGAGATACGAGGAGGGGGAGTAGGGGTAGAGGTGGTGAACAGTGTGACGCTCCACTGGCTGATGTACATTGACAGACTGTCTGCAGTAAGAGGGGAATGTTGCATGTTAGGCAGGTCAGCAGATGCTGGGCTGACACTTAATAAAATATTCAAGTCAAGACACTGCGATCATGGATCTGGTAAAGTCTCAGAAACAGACTATTGGTAAGCATAAGAAATGTGTTCCTAATGTACAGTATGTGTCACATGGACAAGAAAATATTACCAGGGATGTTTTTCATTCACCTTTAATCAGGTTAATTAAGTTTTCAAGCTCAACATACTGCAGGGATGGAAAGGCTGAGGTACAATCTCAATAGCTGTGGCCTCATTCCTTTCAATCTGTATAACATCAAAATCAATAAAGTGTTGCCAAAAATGTCATCCACAAACTGGATACAATTTATTTTAGCATGATTCCACTATAATGTCAAACCTTTTCTTTTATTCAAGAAGCTATATTCAGATAGTTGAATGATACATTAGTCATTTGAATGTGCATTTAAGCTTCCCATTTGCCTTGTCTTAATCACTGGCTGCATGTCTAGAGTAATGGAAATAAAAAACATCTGCAAATCTCAACTCAAGGTCTGCTTACTCGCTTGTTCTGGAGCTTTTGGCCTTATCACATCAGCCGGCAGAGTTTTTTCAGTTGTCATGGAACTGCAGATGTTAACTTTCCATTTATCTGAGCACTTTTTGGACTTCTCTTCTATGTTGGCTTAAAAGTTGAGCTTGGAAACAGCAGTTAATAAAACAATCTCAATTCAAGATCAACTTACTTGTTGAAAAAGAAAAAAAGGAAAAAAACAAGATTTGTTTGTGACTGAAATTGAAATGTGTTTCATGCAATGCATTGTTGAACAAACATTTTAAAAAAGAAAAATACACATATAAGCTATTGATTGATTCACAAACCTTTTAAATTGAAGCCCACCTAATTACTAAGATATTTTAATCACATTTTATATAAAAAAAGCCATGTCATACTGCTATATGTTTCTGACCTAGACCTGTAGAATTGAAATACTAGACCTTAGCTTTTCTGATTAACAAAACACTGCAATGAGATATTGAAGGGGCTAGTTACTGTAGAGACAAAACTGTCTAATCCCTTACCATTATCGCCATCTAGTGGAATATAACGTAATTGATAAAAATAAAAAGTATCAACTCTGCATTCAAGCTGCACAGTAGCTGAAGGTGATGTAACTATGATGCAATTAATAAAGTTGATCAACAAGTTACGTGCTGAAGTCATTATTCATAGTGACAGTAACAGTTCTACACACTGTCCTAGATACTGTTGTAACGACAGACACCATAACAGACATGACCGCACCATTTGGAAAATGAGAACTTTATTACAACACAGACATTGTATATCCAGTCACTTTCAAAGCATATAACTCATAATTAGTCCTGAAAACTGGCTGCAGTGGACAAGAAGCCGGACCCAAGTATTGTAATTGTTAAAAACAAACCACATGCTCATTAACATCCATTAACTCTGGACACTTCACAACATACAGAGTAGATCTGAGCATGCCAGACTCCTGAAAACCCAATTACTTTGCATAATAATGTACTGTACAAACTTGTATTGCATATTGACACACTGTACAAAACCAACAAACTGCTATGTAATAGGACTTAAAAACATCAACCAGGTTTAGGAGTAGGTTTAGTATGTTGCATTGTTATTGGTAAAATGACATCGGTGTGGAACTGAAGGTGCATGATAAATGGTTGAGGCCGGGCCACAGCCATACTTACACCGACATATTCTAGAGATTCTCACCTGTTTGGGTCCCACATATGTGAAAAGCACCTTTGACTTGTTTGTGCTAAGGCAGACATGACACTTTTATGTATATATAAAAAAATAAATAAAAAAAAGGCAAACAAATTAACTAGAAGAGAAACCGAGCTGCCATATTAACACAAGTTAGAGATCTGATCACTTTGAAATTTACTAATATTTATATAAATTAAAATGAATCTGGCACTTCTTGTATTCGACATGAGGTGTTTTATGTGCAGATTAAAACACAAGTTATGGATACAAACCATACACAAGGGCACAATATATGAGATCAAAGAGGAAGACCTATTGAAATTGTGTTAGTGCCTATTCTTTAACACCTCCTCACAAGCAATGCATAAGATACGCCAATTAGCTGAGTAGCAATTGTCATGACAGTATATAATTAGCCACTGGTAAAGACACAAAACAAATAATATAGACTTAAAATCAATAATCACGTCCATTGTTTCCCATTATTTTGCACCCTGCAGTGTTACCACTATCAGGGTTTACTGCAACTGTATATACCCCCAGCACTTAAAACTCAAAATACAACAACATGAGATGTAAACTAACCACCCCACCCCGCCCCCTTCATTAAACAATAAAAGAAACCCCCTAAACTGGTCTGAGGTATTAACCCCAATTAAGGAAAAACTGGCATGGTGGCATCTGCCAAGTCAAAACTTTTAAATCTCAGATTGCAGTGATCCATCTTCTTCAAAATACTTCTTTTGGATATACTATTATACTATATCTCATAAGTATGAAAATAGATTGTTAGTAGATTAAACCGATCCAAAATTTTTAATTCCCGCAAACACTACAATTTAAGAAGGGGTCAGGAAGAAACAAGAAATAGGTCAAAACAGCAACACATTTACAATCTCATATTTCTCACATATTTACAAAAACAAAGACTTTGTATAAAAAGTATACATCTAGGAATCGTCCCGTGGCACACCTAATTCATGAGCAAAGTTGACACGATGCAGAGTATCCGTCTAGTCTCACGACAAATTCACTGTTTCTAGGAGACGCCATTCAGCACACACACAAGGCGGAGCTGCGGTGCTGTGGTAGGATACTGCGCTCCTCAGAGGAGCTTATTTCTCTCTTTTGAGCGCGAGTTTGACAGGGTTGTTCATTTTGTACATTGCTATGAGGCGTCTTCTGGGAGACACGTTTGTTGGAGGACCTGCTAAGCCGGCGGTGAGGACCTCTAAGTTCGGGGGGTGTGTGCGGTGACCGGCGAGACCTTTTTAACAGAGGGGCAGACGTAGCACAGTCCATTTGGGTTGTGGAGTCTTGCTTTTCGAAAACATTCACAGAACCCCCTGAGGGGGGCAGTGTGGCCCTCACAGAGATGACATCAGGTAAGAGCTGTGCGGTGCCACAGAAGGCTGCTTCATAAAGCCCAAATGCCTGCTCCAGAGTTGTGGAACTGTCTTTGAATGGGGAGGAAGCATTCACTGCATCACTCTGCTGAAATGAAACAGATCAAACAATAACATTTAAATCCAATAATTTAACAGTCTAATTTAGTCAGTCCAATTACTGATACAAATAAAATAAGCCAATTCAAATGTGTCTTCTTTTGTGGGGGTCAAGAACAAAAGGAAAGAAACACAACTTGCCATTCATTCATCAAAATTTTTACTGAGACACACAGATGGACAAAGACTAAAATAATGGAAATAAACAACATTGGATTAAGATGTGTTTAAGTGGTTGAGTTTTAGGTGTCCTGCATTGACAGGTGACAATGTGGATTGCAGAGAATGTAGGCAGTAAATAGAGATATGCGATTTGATTTCAATGAATGCTGAAGCTGGGTGATTTGGGAGGAAGAGGCATTCTCAATGATCTATTGTCTTGTATCTATTCACTCTAAAAAAATATATACAAGGGTCGGTTCAAAAGTACAATTGAGGCAAAACAGGTGAAATAAGGAAAATCAAACAAATCATCTTCTTTCAAAGAAATTCCCTCTCCTCTTAAGAGTTATGGAAGGTAAATATAGAGTCTTCAGATACCGTCTTTTATCAAAGTTAAATGAGGGGACATAATTCATAGACATAAAATATTCAAAAATAATCTGTGTAATTTGTTCATCCAATACTACAGCCTTTTATGAAAAGCAAACCATCAACAACGTTATCGTCTTCTCACTTGTTATGTATTAAGGCTGGATAGAAGGAACTATACATGGTTTATTATCCAGTACTTTGTGTTGGCACTGTGAAGTAATGTTTAAAAATCTTTCACTATATTTGCAGTTCTGTTACTTACAGTAAAAAAAGGACTAATTATTGCATTAAATGGCAGAAACTTGAGTTGAAAACTTGTGATGTAATTTCTTAGTAGATGTTAGCTCCTGTACGTAGGCAATATAAGGCGTCCTGATGGGCATTAGTGAATATGTTCAGGCCATTTTATTTAATAAGCCAACAATTTCACTGTCTCCTTATACTGGCTGAAGTAGGAAGAAGGTTTAAGGTGGCTCTGACGATGGTAACCATCTAATCTAACAAAGTCTTTCACTGTTTTTGAATGGTTATCTCACTTTCACGAATGACTTTGTAAAAACCAGGAAACACATTTAAAGAAAAAGTGATCTACAGCTCTCCTATAGAAGTACAATATCAACACCACTGTAACTGACCAGTGCTAACCAGCTGTAAGAGACGTTTTTCATTTTTACATCCAAATAGCTGAACTTTTGCCACCTGGTTCAACAAGATAAGCCCGGCTATTCAGCCAATAGATCAATTCAATCATTGACGGGTCATGTTGCTGATACTTTTGAGACATTTTTATAACTGAGCAGTCACCTCACTACCACTCCAGGCATGGCCATCCCTCATGTTCTTCTCCATATATCTCATCTTCTTCATAAAACATGTCATCCTCATGCTCCGCCTGTTGGCCCCGAAAACAAAAGAGTGATTCGTTGAAACCAGTAGTCCACTGAGAGAAACTGCTGGTATGACCTTAAGTCGACAGCCATGTTGACTACAAACCTTCATTATTTCAACTGGTGAAAGTATTAAACAAAATGACAATAACAAATGGACTGGAATATATATATATATATATAAAAGGGACGATACAGTGAATAGCAAACAACAAACAAACACACAAACATATTCAGTGTATTTTTCCATTGTCAGAGTGGTCCTGAGGTACTTTCCCCAGCAGACCGACTCTGTATTTGGAAAATATCTGTTATTTTGCTGTATGATTTGCAAGGTTACAAAAAGAGGATGCAACAAACCTTTGGGACCTCGCAGGTGTTATAGGTAGTTCCTGGGTATGGAACGTGGTCAATTCCTGTAGCCATGTCGACAACGATCTCATCTCGATGCATAGGGATAGGTGGGCCCCCGTTCTCCTGCAGGGCCAAGACAATAACTGTTGTGTTGTCTGCACGGAGCATGCGTTCTTTCCAAAACAGGAGGGCTGTGCATCCCAGCCGGCGAGCACAAGACATTCCCTTTGGACCCTAGAAGTAGAGAAAAACAAATCATGTTTATATTGCAACTACAGTGGACACCTCTAGTGATCACGTGTGTTCGGGTAATACTGATCACTATAAGCGGATAATTATAATAAAAAAAAAATTTACATTTATTTCCAATGCAGATTACCATCTAATTAACATTTGTATATTTATCACATGAATATTTAAAAAAGGGACGGCTTTGCTATTTTCTGAATTTTATGTCAGCCTGAAAATACATTCATTCTTTTCAAATGACTGTGCAAATGAAATGACTGCCCATGGTTTAGTATTTACTGTTGCCTGAGCAACACAGAGTTTCGCTGCTGCATCTCGTTGGCTCGATTTTCTGGCAGTTTGTAATATTAAACTTCGAGGGGAGTACGTTTTTCATTGAGGAAAACATTTTTTCCTTTTCCCGTCATGATTTCAATGTGCACGCAGCACCAGCCTCAGGTAGCCAGCCAGAAGCAGACGCAAAGTATCATGGGAGTCAAGAATTGAAAGGTCTCAAGCTTTTTCATCCATATGAGCGTTTGATCACTGTGGCCGCGACCACTATAAGCAGTTTCCACTATTTTAAATCTAAAAATCACTTTCTACACTACGATTCATTGTGAAACACTACTCTAAGAAGCCGCTGAGATGTATTAGCTGTACAAGTACTTACCACCATTTTGTCGTGACTGTAACACATATTGACAGCATTCTTGGGCGGCATCATGTTCCACAGTCCATCACTGCCGAGGATGATGTAGCGATGCCGCTTGGGGTCGAGGGTCATCACGGTGGTATCGGGCTCAGGAGAAACCACAAACTCCCCACTGTAGAAATCGTAGCTCCAGAGATCACCTTTCAGCAGATAATAACATATGATCACTTTAAGAGGAATATTTCAATAAAAACTATTCCATAATATATATATGATATATAGAATATACATGATCATTTTATGGACACTAATCCGGACAAACAAGGTGTCATCTTTACCGAGTGATCGGGCCACAGCCAGGAAGGGGATCTGGTCAATGACTGTACTCCTTCTCACTGGGCCGTTGTGGGTCAGTCTGGGCCTCTTCCACACAACACGGTTCACCCCAGATTTCTTCATTACACTTTAGTTACAAGAATAACTAACTAAATAACAAACTTCAACACAAAAGCACGTTTTTAAGCTTGACAGAAAACACAGCAATGTTGAAAGGAACATGTGCAAGAAAATATCTGCCCTCTGTGTCACATTCTCTGGCTATTCGACATAGCACCCGACCTTATAATATAATAAAATCTTGAAAGGTCCTGTTCACCAACTCACCTGCCACCCAGTCGTTCAATCCTTTCTTTTTCTTTAGGAAGTTCAGGTTTATGGTCCTGTGTTACTTCAAGTGCCTGGAGCGTGATATCAGAGTCATTTTCTTTCACTCCAACCACTACTGCTGAATCCCCGACATGAGCAACATACATGTGAACTCCGCGGATCACAATCACGCTGGCTGTGGTGCCTGATGTACTGGGCAGGCCGGTAATAGTCTTTGGCCACTCCGCTGTAAGGGAAACAGTAAAATGATTCATGTTCCTCACTGGTCAAATATGGGGAAAGTTTGTACGCGAACACTGTTGGTAGTTTCAGTACAATAACACAATGCCAAAGTGTGGTTAAAATATTCAGTTATGAAAACCTATTTATAATTCATCAAGTGATATCTTTTCTTAGCTTTAAGACAAAAGTAACTATCTTTTAACAAAGGCATCACTGGCAGCAACTCATGATGATGGTACATTGAAGGTAAGTAGAAGGTAGATTGAAGGTAGCAATATCTTACTGGACTAATGTGAATGCAGGCATAAGACGAAAGTGAATTTATGGAATAAGATAATTAAGAAGCCTTTTCCATCTGGCACAAAGCTGTTAATAACATCTACAAAGGTCAGGTAGCCTTTCCTCATCTTAAAAACAGTCTCCCACAAGCCATGTTAGCACACACGTAAACAAACATTAAACAGTAAACTGTAGTTCAGTCTGCAGGCGAGCTGGAGGCAAGTGTGCACTTATGAACCTGTTGAACTTCAGCAGACATACTGCCTATGAGCTTAAAAGCAACCATGAGGATTTCATTGGTCCTGTATCCTCTGTATCTGTACTCTGCTCAGTTGTACTGGAGAGTCTCACGGCATCCTCAGGAGGGCAGGAAAATAAACGAGCTGTTGTATTTTTTAATTTGGCCACATAAAGACAGATTCTGCTAGCCACCGATCAGAGGCCGGTTTCACAAAGCATGCCGACCACATAAACCAGACTTACTTGAGTAAATTTGGATTCTTTTAGAGAAAGCCTAACCATGTTTGACCAACACAGCGTTCTCTCCACAATTCCTCTGTTTCATTTTTCATCTAGTATGTTTGCTGTGTGCTTCTCCGTGGTTGTGGACATCCCAGTTGTCTCTTGACCTCTCTGCTTTCGTCATTTGACCTGAGTTCCATCATGTCTCAGGTCTGTGAGTGAGGAGTTCCTACCCCAGTTTTGAATGAATCCGTTCACATTAGCACAGTTGGGTTTTTGATATAGCTGGTTCAGTTTGTCAGGCTTACTACTGCCACGTTTCTCCACAATAACAACATTAGGAGTAGACTATGCAGTGCTTTCTGCAGATGTACATGCATTGCAGTGCACCCAGTTTGATTGACAGGATTAGGGTTAAAGACTTCACAACATATTTAATTTATCCTTTAAACCCATAACCCACTTCTATCTATAGCGCTATGATGGAAACATGCATCAGTTAAATTACAGGGGATATGATTGACAACTCTGTCGTGGTTTGATGACAGCTCACTGTGTTCATTTGACACGGCCTCTGTGCGTTTGCTGTCCGACGTCACTGAGACTGTGGAAGCATGAATTACGAGCAGCGGAAGACATAAATACATACGATATATACATTTAAAAAATGCAAGCATGCTTAACTTCGATGACTTACGTAGCTCTTTCCACATCGCATGGTGACAGGCGATGAACCCTTTCCGAAGAGCAGCACATACTTCACTGTGATCTTTCGACCAAAACCCCCGCTGCCTTTTCAATAAATCCCACAGATTCTCTCTGGCGAAATGTGCTGCTTCTCGGCCTCCGTGACCGTCAAAAACTGCGAAAAACGCCACAGATTTCCGAGTGTCGACTACGTGCTCTGCGACTTTTCCCTCTGATGCCGGTGCACTGTTGTTGTCCTCATTTGATAGACTCTCTACCCACATTGCAGAGGCCGGGCCAGATTCGGCAGCAACGTTATGGCCATGCGTCTCATTTGCAGTCGGTTTGGTAGGCTCACTCTCGGCTTTTCCCTGTCCCCCATGTCTCTGCGACTTTGGATAATCTTCGACTGGCGACGGCGTTGGCTCGTACTCGATTCTTATCTCGACAACATCCTCCATGTATTTCCTCCCCCCTTGCTCAGAAAAAGCACTCATACGAAATACTATTGCCTCGTCCATGATTGTGGACGCCTAATAATAATTATCTATGCAATAAAAGGACACATGTAGTTGCTAACTGTAGCTTGAAAGCTAAATTTTTGAACCGATTTTGCCGCGATTGTATGGCCGAAGGCTTCCTTCCTTTTTGTTTATCTTCTCCTAGACGTCCCGCTGTACGTAATGACGTAATGTTTTTGGCCTATCCACTTAGCAACGACGCATGGCACGCCTGACTATTATGCTGCCTTTACTGGCGCTCGAAGACATTGGAATTACATGTAGCGATCACATTAAGAGACCACAAAAAAGTGCAAATGTTCTCTTGAATGTGGCTTTTTTCATGACTAACTTGGTGATCATCCTCAATGTGTCATAGACGAATCCCAGGTGTTGTCTGTGCTTTTTCAATATTGTGATAACTCAAAAGAACTTTATAAAATCGACTCTTCAAGAGACGAGGAGAACAGAATTTCAGTTTAGCACATTAACATCCAAAGTCAGCAAACAATATTTAAAGATTTTTGTCTTGTGACTGTAGACTGCATGTTTGTGACAGCTATGGCTCTATCATTCATAAATGTATCTGTATTTTCAGAAGCAATATTACTGCGTGCACGCAGCTAATACATTTGGGGAAAAAGACCATTAATCATAACTGTTAAATAAGCTAATGCTAACTCAAAACTAAGGTAATCTACTCGGACCCCATTGTAATGGTAAGCCAATCGTAACTAATGTTTCTTTCTTTAGCAAAACCTTATTTCCTTGTAATTTAAATTTTTTTTATTGCAAGGTCTTGGTCTCGGTTAATTTTAGTAAAAACTTGAAAGACTTGCATCTTTATTTGCAATTTGCTAAATAGATAGGTGTTTGTGTGTGTGTATGTATGTATGTGTTTGTCCTGGTGATTGTGCCTTAAAACACCTCATCTCACAAGGGAGGTGCACTAAACTCCACAGCAACTGAAAATCACACATTAGCACACATATAAATCCAGTGTGTGGTTCAATAGCCTCCATTGCAGTACTTAAGGTACTGATTTTGCCTCAAAATTATTTGCAAAGTGCAGATGTGTTTCAGCCAGCTGAATGTAAAGATTCACTCAAAATCACAGTCATTAATTTCACTATGCACCACAAAGGATTCACATAACACCATCATTTTTGCTCTATATCCTTAATAAAATTAGAATTTTGCATGCTTTTGATGCACACTGTAGCTTGGTTTTGCAGGCTGGATGAATGTAATGCTAAGTAGTGTATGTATTATGTCATAGTATGCCCTGTTTAAAAAATTCATCAGTTTTCATCAGTCACAATGTAAGAAATAATAATCATAGTTTGGGATTTATGACTGGGCAGTTGGTGTTTTCTTTATAAAGTAATGCTACTGCAATGCCATGTGGAGGCAGTGTTAATCCAATCAAATAACCTTAATTATTTAACTTTAGCCACATTTCTCACAGAAATTCAACATAAAAAGTTTAAAATATTGAAATTTATGATGATAGCACACATGCAGCTATGTTATTTTATCATGATATTGTTTTTACAAGGGATCTCATATGGGTTACCTGTGATCATTTTATCATTGTTGACGTATGGTCTTCATGTGGAAACCACTTTCACATGCATTAACATATCATGCACATACCACACACATTCATTAATATGTGTGTGTGTGTGTGTGTGTGCATGCATTCATGCCTGAGGTCTTATGTGAGAGTGTGCAAGTAGTACAAGTTTGTGCAGTGTGTGTGTAGATACATACAGTATGTGTGTAACAAATTGCCTACATGCCTTGGACCTTGAGAGATGTAGTTGTTGAGATTGCACTGAAATAATGCAATTTTAATTCCATAAACACAGGAAGTTGCCATACATTTTAAAATGTTTGGGTTGCTTTGTGATGACCACCACAGAGAAAAGATTGATGTTAAGAAGAAATTGTCTTACAAGATATAGCATGCATGAATGATAGTTGAATCTCTTTCCAAAAGCAGAAAAAAACATTCTTGTTTTTAAGAATTTCTTACTGCAACCTAACACAATCCTGGAACCTATATGCATTCCTCTCAGCACCTACTCAGCTGTGTACTTTACTGGTGGATTTCTTCTTTCAAGTAAAATCTTTACATCTCTCTCTTGTGTGTGAGAACGAGAGAGGTAGAGAGTGAGTGAGGGGGGTAAAGGATACACATGCTTAACGGCAGAAATAGAAATTTCCCTCATTATGCTTTCCTTCAGTGTCTTCATCCCTTCTTCATCCCTTAATACCCAAAGCTCTGACCTTGACTTTAACCCTGAAAACCCCATGTTTTAGTATCCACTTTCTTTCTTTTTATCTTTCGTCCTTTCTTTTCTTTATTTCTTTTCATCCCTTCTTTCCTTCCTCTCTTTGCTGTTTATGTCCATTAATACTCTAGCCCTCAGAGAGGTCCTGTCTGCACACAGGCCATTATTACAGATGAAGAGGGAAAGTGATTTCCATGTAAATGGTGTCGGAATGTCATTTTCAAGTGAAGCTTCTAAGAAAATGAATTCCTGAAGACGAGAGAGATTACCGAGGGGCTATGACACTTGGATTGCATTCTCACAGATTCCCCATGCAGCTCTTGTATAGTGATCCATCCATAAAAATAGCTTTGTTTGGCTTCCTGGCTGTTTAGATGCTGAAGTGTCAGTCAGCCCAACCAAAGAAGAGAAAGGAAAAGGGGGCTCAAATATTACCATATAAATGTATGGTAATATAACCATTGGTCATTTTTTTATATGAAAAAAAGTTAAACTCATTGTGTAAGTGTGTGTATGTGCATGTGTGCGTGAGAGAGAAATCTTATTTACGGAATTCGTTTTTTCATTGACGTACACTATTGTCAAAGTGTAATGATTAATTGGTAAGACTACGAGGTGTCCAGGGTAAATAAATGACATTTGAACCTCAGTGGACCTCAGGGCTGGCCGTTACTCTATTGATAGGTTCGCCACACAGATAAAGGAACAAATATTCAGACCAAGACCAATAATGGTTCAGGGCAAAGAGGACATTAACTAAACATTCACCTTAACATGTTTTCTCTGTATAAATATCTAAGTATGCAGAGGTGATTTCTGCATATATCTAATTCATTGCCTTTCATATAATAATGATGATGAAAAAAATGATTAAGGATTCATGAATATGAGGTATATTCCAAGATATACTAAGTTATTGAGAACAACCAAACTCTACCACCATGTCTACCACCCAAAATCCCCTGCAATCACAGTTGTATGATTATTGAAATAGCAATTCCTCATGTTGTGCGTTCTGTGGAAATTCACTAGAATCAGTAATGACCTTTTCCTTCATTTAATAGCTTTACATTCATAAATCAGATTGTGCAAATGGGAAGGTGGAGTCACTGAATAATATTGATAACACAATGCTTGTTCTCATCCTGAGCTAGATGTAAATGTACAGCTATTATTCGTGGGGCAAAGATACTGTTGTATTCTGTAACAAGGTATTGCAGTAACCATGACCATGAGTTAACTTACATAATAAAGGTAAGGATGTGAATATACATGGCAAAGGTGACTAAAAACGGAAATAAATGTGATGAAATAAGAAGGTAGTGTTGCTGTTAAGTTTATTTATAAAGCCAATGTTTCAGTGTTTAAACACTGAGGAGACAACATGGGAAAGAGAGAAAGGGAAGTCCATAAAAAGGGAGGTGGCTTCATAGCAAAATATCTAAGAGATATCCTGTATCCACCAAATACAAAACATAATTCTTAATCCGTTGGCTGTCACATTCTGTCTGTCTTTGTGTATCTCACCCCAGGTTCATACCGCAGGTGAATTGGTCATTCTGACCAGTTAGGCAACATTCTTGCTACAGACGACCGCGGCTCCTCTTGAGGTGATTATCTTTCCAATGTCACACTCACAAGTCTGCTTCTGTCAGCATGATAGATGACCATGATATTGACTTGAGGTTAATTCAAAACCACACTGCTGAGTTAGATGAAGGATCTTGATAAGAGCGCTGTTGATAAGAGTGCAGTTGAAAAGAAAATTGTCTTCGGTCATGCCCCTCTATTGCAGCATCAGACTCTATACATTTCCCCATCCCTTTTTTTGACACAAGAATTACAAGTAAAAATACGTAAATGCCAAATAGCTAAATCTGGAGATGACAATGATTTTGAAGATGAATATGCCTGATGAACATAGATAGATCTTTCCAAAAATACAAGAGGAATTAGCAGGAACAGGATTGAAACTAAACTTGTGCTGGTTGGCTGAACTGAATGTAACACAAAATGAAAGTACCTGTGTATTTGCCTTATTTGTGTAATCCACTGAGCCCATTACATTGCTGTATGGTAGACTGAATTGAATAAATAGCTGCTGAGAAATGTTGTGGATCAATTCTCCTTATGTTACACACATCATTACACAGAAGAGGATGCATTTATCAGTCACTGTGGACATTGTTTTCAATAAAAAAATCAATTATTGTAAGAAACTATTACTTTGATGTGAACACCATGAATAATAATAATAAAATACACAGAGGAGTGTATGAGGAGTGTGAGACTATAAAAAATGGCAGTGTTCCACAAACATGCAAGTCAGGTGGACTGAAACATTTAAAATTTCTACTGGTGTAAATGTGTTTGTCTTTGCTATCTCTATGATGAATTGGGTGCCTCGTGGCCTATGCATGCTAAGGTTCCAGCGCCCCCCCCCCCCCCCACTGTGTATACTTGAATAAATGGGCAAAAACCATTTCAATTACACTCGGTGAAAGAGACAGAGGCAGGCTGGTTTTGCTGCAGATGGGATGCTTTCCTGCAGATTGTGAACCACGATGCAGGCATGTGTCCCCGTATTGCAACACCACACACTGTGATTCTCTATCACGTTGCTGCAGGTAGCCTGAGCTGTGATGCTTCATTTGGAAAACTATCAAAAATATACACTATATAGACAATGGACTCCAAGTTGTTTCAAACCATGGTTAATAACAGCTCATTTTGCTATACAGTGTGCTACAAGAAATAAGAAATAGCAGAGAAATGCTGATGTTATATGGGCTCTAGAAATATCCAAATACACTTCAGTTCAGTTCAGAATTTATTATTAACACACCGCTTTACAAGTAAATGTAATGAAAGCATTCACTATAATCATCAACATGCCACATATTAATTGTGTGGTCCATCATGAGACAAATTATAAAATGAGAAATAAAAAATGTTTTTGTTTTTTATTAGTCTAAGAAAATCTAAACAAAAAGACAATTCTATTGTTGAAATTCACCATTTAATGTCCTAGAGTGTGTGAGGTTTCAGGCTTAATCTGTAAGAGTAAACCGTCTGAGTGCAGCCTTAGGACCCTGAGGATATTGGACCTAGGTTGCTGCAGAGGTAGGTTTGTGATTTGTATGCACCCCATCTGATTGCGTCTCCTGGATCACAGATGGATTATTTAGGCTTTTCCTTCGGCATAGGCTCCTTCTTTTGATTTTCTTCTTCCTTTTTTTTTTTACAGGTCCACATCGTGTCTTCTTTTTTCTTTCTGTCTCTGCTTTCATTGTTGGTTACTCGGATGCCTCAAAAACACACACTGGCAGAGATTCATCTTTCCCGGAGAAAATGGAACAATAATGCTGGAGGAATAACCAGGAGGGGTAAGTTTTAAAGTTGTACTCATTCATGTTAGTGAGGCTTGGTTAGTATTATTAGTGATTTCACTATTGTTATTATTATGTTTTGGCATAGGTGGCTTCAGAGGATAATTGAATCTTTTCCCTGCCCATTGATTCACACAGGAGCAGATGCTGTCCACGTGCTGTGGTGCTGAAAGTTATTTGTGGCTAACACAAATTTGTAGTGAATTATTATTTGGATTTTTATTATTGCATGTTGCCTAATAAGCAATACTTGCTGAGTATACCTGTAATCCTTTAACATTTCTCCTTCTATGTATTTACTTTGACTGAGAGAAGTTAAAAGGCAAGTGCATTTCATGAAATGGCTGCAGAATGTTTTTCTGTACTGTATTTAAGGTTAGAAAATAGCCATTTCACTGTAACCTTAAAGAATAAAAGTTCAGTCAACCAGGACTGATAATGATTATATATATCCAGACTGTTTTATACATTTATTTTAAAGAAAGGTAAAATACTTCACAGTTTGCATTTCTAACATTTCACACCACTCCAGATTTTTTCTCTCTCTATGGTCTCTGCTTTTTTATTTTATTGCTCTGGCTTCTGCTTCTGAAAATCCTTCAGTGGTTTTGAAAATCATAAAGGGATTAAGCTATGGATGTGTAGTAGTTGCTAGAATTACATTCAAACAAACCCAAACTCATATCTTAAAGGAACATTTAATCTGGAGGATTTTGGTTATTTGGTTTTACTATCAACCCCAAAATAACCTTCATTACAAATATGAAGTTTCACTGAAATGACTAGTTTGGCCAAATAAAGCAAAGGTATGACGTTTTCCTCTCAGCAAAAGGTGACGAGGTATGATGAATGATCTACAGCACTGACTGAAAAATTACTTTTTAAGTTCAAAAGTTTTAAGTTGGAGTCAGTGGATTCATTCCCATGTGTCTTCATTTAAGGGGTCATCGATATTTTCTCCTTTCCCTAACACCTAGATTTATCAGATGTTTTTAATACACCACATCTAGGGTCTTGATGCTGACAAATCAGGGTCATTCATCCTCTGGGGCCAAAGGTCACTGCCCCTTGTGGCTCGTCCACGGGATCATCTGTTACTCCTTAGGCTAGTTGTTCTCCTCCACAATGCCTACTCAGCCGACTATGACTTGTTACAATGAGCCCTGACAGAGCTTCAGACATTGCCTCTCATACTTTAATATCCTTTGTCTTGCTCTGATAGCTCCCGTAATGCATTGTAGTGGCAGTGATGAAAGCCCGTATTTGTCTCCCCATCCATTTCCCCAAAAGACACAGCCATATGTCAGCGATAACTGCCAGGTGTTGATAAGAACTCTTCAGTCTTACACGCGGAGACAGCAAGCCTTGTGTAATGTTAAAGTATGTGATGTATGACTTTGCCTGATTGACTGTAATGTATGCAGTTGTTTTGTGTGTGCATAGGAATATTTGGCTCAATAGCACAAGCCTCTTCCTCCACATCTCTCCCACTGTGGCCTTGATTTAGACTCCAGTTCTTGGGTAGAAAATAGTCAGTGAATCATACTTCCTGGTCGCGCTTTCACTCAGCACCCCACTGGTGTTGTAGTGCAGAGCTGCGGATTAACCATCCCATCTGAGTCTACAATGTGCGGAGGGTACAGATTTAAATATGTTTGGCCTGAAACATAACCGTGTATGGAAATAGCCAATACAATATTACACTTATAGTGCTATGACATGAAACATGTACTTCAAGCATGCACATATCCTACTGATATAGTTTAAAAAGTATGTGGGGAAATACAATAAATGTGTTAATATTATATTCCTGCAAATGCTACAGGTGCATTGAAACATGTCTGCTTTTCCTTGCAATTTGTGTCTAAAGTTGAATAAAAATTTCTTTTATGCACTTTTTGACATAGCATACCTGGTATAACATATTGCATTGCACATATCTGTCTCCATGAGTGCAGGGGATTGAATTTCCATTCACGCGCCAGTACTTTTTCCAGTATGTGATCTGTCTGCTGTGGTATAGGGGGAGCTCCTGTTCTGTGTTATTGACAATACGTTAGATGGTAAGCTGTGATTATTCCCGAGCAGACAGAGGAAGGAAGGGGAAATCAGCAGCCGTTCCCTTTGATCTGCAGACTCTCCCCATTAGCTTAGGGCCCGTGCAGATCTTGTCATTTCTTTAAGTGCGGGCAACCTTGCGTGTGTTGAGTGTCATGCATGCAGGTGTGCTTGTTTGTCATGAGGACAGCACCTACTGTATATGACTTAAGTACTCACATGGTGTCTGCACATTATTTCCATTATATTAATAGTAATGAGACCAACACAAAGTTCAATGGAAAAATGCTCTATTCACTGAACTTATTTTGTATGACTACAACTATGACTAATGCTAATCTTTCCATGGCATACACTAGATCCATCTCTTTCTTCATCTTTTCATATCAGGTATTAAATGTACTGGTGTGAAAGCAACATTTTTTTTCAACATATAACACATAACACTTAGATGGTTTTCTCACTGGCATATCATTAAATTTAATCTCGGATTTATTATGTTTTTCCCCTCTACACCCACTTTCTGTCATTCTCCTCTCTGTATTCCCCATACGATATGTTAGATAAAACTAAATAATGCAATGTTATTTTTACCTCCCACATTTAATATTCAGCATGGCACAAAATGCAGTCTTCCTGGCTCATTATGTTAGCAATATACCCCTGTGCAGATGTTTGTAACCACAGATTTCAATATGAATGTTATCCTTTTTGAATATTATTATTTCTGGCTTTCATAGCTTTTGAAACGTCAGCATTTTTACTAGATTGGCCAAACACTGTAAAATCTCTATAGAGGCAATATTACTAATAAATCACAACAGCATAGTTCTAAAGTGTTTACGTTTGTGTCATGCACACAAATATGCCAAGCCCGCATTGACTAACACATCATAAAAACTTGATCCAGAATGAAGAACATACAATATGAGCAAATTATACTACTAAATGTCTAACAGTCTACAGCTACCAGCAGCTCTGTGAGGCTGTACTTGGGCAAAGTGTTTTCAGCTAAATGCTAAAAGAATGCTAGCATGCTCGCACTGACAATGCTAATATGGTGATGCTTAGCAGGTTGTTGTTTACTATGTTCACCATCATATTTTATCATGTTAACATGCTAACATTTGCTAATTAGTACTAAACACAAAGTATAGCTGAGGGTGTTTTTCTTGTGTTTATTCTGCCATTTCATGAAAGGATTGATGACCATCATCAAACCCAAAACAATAAACATGTACAGTAACTCCTTCTCCAATTTAATATACAGGAAAGGTAGTTGCTTTAATCTTCTGCTTTAGTTTTTGGCATATTTGTGATGTTGGCTGTTGGTGTGCATTTCTCAGAACAATTAAAGTTGCGGATAGAGTCGGTGGCCACAGGGTGCCAAGACATCCCAGGAATCTGGCTGTCCATCAGACATCTAGGATGAGTTGCAAAGCTGTTTGTACCACAGATGGCTGATCAGTACAACTGACTTCCTATTTCTCTCGCCTGGCACTGTCACTGTGTCTTATCACCATTCCCACTTGAGAGAGTAAGGTTGTGTTTTATCGTGTGTGTGTGTGTTGTTTGAGGGGTTAGGTTGGGATGTGCAGCAGGTAAATGTGAGCATGTTTATATGGTGTTTGACTTGGATTATGTATGAGCACATGAAATTTTGATGGTGCACTTGAACACAGAGCGTGCACATACACAGCTTTGCACAAAGCACATAGAGAGCATGTTTGAGGTGTACTGTAGAAGCTCACTCGTGTGTGTTGTGATAGGAAAAGCAACACTGAAGCCACAGTAATCTGCATTCCCTCACTATGTGTGGATTGGATCAGATTGAAACAGACAGACTCAGAGTTTGGCTGCATGCTGAGGGGTTTCAGAGGAAAGTCCATCTGTCTTCCTCTCTTCTTTATAGTGGAATTTCACACAGGATCATGGTTGTACAGCTACCCCCATCAGGGTAGATTGTGGACAATGAGATTGTGTGATTTTTCTTTTACAATAATATGACTTTATTATGCTAATAATAATTCTGCAATAAAAGTTTTCTTCTTATTTCAATACTCACTGTAGAATGACACAAAATGTATTACATACACTAACTACAAAAACGATCTAGTCAAAATAATAGAAGCTTGAAGCCAAAATTAATTCAAAGAATGTTGCTATCTGACTAGCAGCAGGTCTCAAATTCAGTTCACATGTTTCAGGCACAGTGTCTTTGATGTTCCATTAAGTTCAGTAATAAAGTTTCAACTGACTTCTTGGTTCCAGATTCATTAAGGCCTTCTTAAAGACGGACTGGGCCATTAGGGAGCATGCTGGCTGCACGGTCGCCCATCACATTCCTTCTCATCCGCCTGCTCTGTGTCAACCAGCTGCAGCAGGGCCACGCCATGGACACTTCATCAGGTGAGAATCTCTTTGCTCATCAGACACACATAACGTATCAACGTCATGATCACTCTTTCTTGATGTGTTGTCATATTAATCTATTGTTCTTTTAAGATGAGGGAGTGTTTAGACGACTTTCACCCTTAATCTGTCATTGAAACTTGTGGTGCAAACATACTTTATAAAAGAATTGCATTAACTCCAGAAGCCTAGTTTAGTTTTACAAGAGCAGACTATTCAAAAGGCAGGGTTTAGGGATGTTAAAAAAAAACAGAGATGGAATAATATGTATGAACAGTTTATTCCCAATCCCCATAATTAAACAAATAAATGGAATATCCTCTCCCTCACTGTTAATATGGCAGCCATTCTAAATACCTGATCAAAAGGTATAGTCTAGAGATGTTTCAAAGTGCCAGTCAGCTTTGTGTTGACTCATTATGTTGATGAGAGAAGAATGAAGAAATAAACATGTATTTACCAATAGTAGTTCAACAGAACTTCGGCACCTTGTGGGTGCAGTTATGCTGTCCTCTTGTGGGTGAAACCTTTATGACACAGAACTCAGGATATGTTATTCTTTTATTTATTTATTTTTGGTGAAATGTCTTTTGTTTCTCTCCCCAACCCCCCATCTTGATTTCCCTTCATTCAGTGTTACAGTAATGTATGTGATGCCAGCTGTTATTTCCATGGGCGATCATTGGAGAGGAAACAAGAAGCAGTTCATGTTTGGTTTTAAGTTAAATGATTAACTTCCACATAGACATGGTCACAGCCATAGCTTTGTTTAAGTCCTTTTGAAATATTTACCTTTCCAACTATACAAACTGGTTTTACATTTAGGGTGTTCCACTAGACATACTGTGCAGTATTATTTTATAGACCTATATAGCTTTAAAACATTTTAAACCTCCACTCTAACCTGATAAGATAAACAAAAACGTTAGATACATACATTGTTACTGCTTATTGGATTTAAATCCAATGATACGATGAAGGTTTGGCGCCCTCTAGTGTTGGAATATTAGACAACAACCATGACTAAAAGCCATATCTACGTCCAGGCACACAGCCTGTGTATAAAACCTGGTTAAATCAATAAAGAATTGACGGTTGGTGCATGTAAGCATTTGGTTTATGAATATTATGCATAATTCACATATTTTACATTGTGTTCATCACTGGTATAACAATTTGAGTTCTCTAAACTCTGTTAAAAGGTTTATTGGTTGCTCAGCTAAATTTCCATTGGCAGTCGGTGGTTTCAAACGCATGTTGCACCAGATTTAGTTTCTGCTTGCACAGAAGATATCACATTCCTCCTGCGACCAAGACATTAATGCTTTCATACACTTCAACCTTTCTGTGACTGTATGATTAAATTTGATTACACCTCACTGTGTTGGCGCTCCTGAAATGTGCTTCCAGAGCAAAATCTATTCAACTAGTGACAAGGGAAATCTCTCTTTACTTTCATGTATTTATAAACCGTCACAAACTAACTTCAACTTGAGGAGTCATCATCTGAATTAAATTGAGTAAAGTCTTTTTTTATGTAAAAACAAAGTTCATAAAAGTGCTTTGTTGACACAAACATAAGTTATACACTGAAGACTGTATGTAAATAGAATGTTTTCAGGCAACTTATGTAACTAGTTATGTCATTGTGACTGCTGCCATTTTGCATCTGTAGGAATCCTGTATTTCACCAATTAAATAAAAGTTTCGGTTTGCAGGACATCTTTTTGTTGGATTACATTATTCCACCACTCTTGAGACCGGACACATTTACTGAAAATGAAAAAATAAATACAAGAAAAATCCTGGGCGGAAAATATCCTTTCTTCTTTTGTCTTAGTGGTTTTAAATGATGCTGTAAATGACAGTGAAGGTTACATGCAGGCCTATTGGAGACTCAAATGCTTTTCCTGCGTGAGCTAGGTGTAATTGAGAATGAGGTTCATTTTTTGTTTTACTGTCCTGTCTATGGACAGTAAAACGATGCAATGCACTTTTTGGCAAAATGTCCTCCATTTATGTTGATTTCTTTTTTCTGGATTATCATAAAAAACTTAAGTTGTGTTTCAGGAAGGGAACCTTTTTTGTAGTTTTATTTTTACAGTGAGATTTATCGACTTAACATCCCGTTCACAGTTAAACATGATCAAGCAATTTTGCATCTTTTTCTTTGTAATTGTATTACCCACTGTCATTGTTCCCATGCAAACAGATTCAGATAAACAACACAGAGGGAACCGTGAGGTCATCACCCAAACACCTGCATCTGAACAAGCATCCGAACAAGACAACAGCCTTGGATACAAAGGTACGGTCCAAGTGCTGAATGTGATTTGTGCAGTTCTGCTTGATAAAAAACAATAATCATACCTCCCTTTAACAAACCAATGAAGAGCTATGATGTGTTAATGAAGTCTGGATCTTATGGCCCAACTCTCCACACAACGTATCCCTATAATTTTTCAGTGTCTTGTCATATACCATGTTGTTTGGTGTTACTGCAGCATGTGCTTGTGTTAATCCAGCAGTAGGTGCTTTTGCACCTCCTCCAAGTCAAAGAATATACTTGCATGTTACTTACAGCAAATCAATCAGAATAACATATCTGCTTTATCCAATGATTTGTTCTACTTTTAAGCTGTCTACTTTTGCCCTGGTTTTATCTTTTAAAAACAGCTTTAAAGAAATGTCTGAAATAAGCCTTGACAAAGCCAGCAGTCAGTAAAGTGGTGCTCCAGGATGTGCTGATTCTGTATTTGTCCTTTGAAAGATACAATGTTGAACCCAATTCCCAGGAAAAGGACTATGTTTCCTTTTGCTGACAAAGACTCTAATACCACTTAATGCCAGTTCAGCAGCTGTAGACCTTAAGTGCTGTGTCCAAAGCCAACACAGTTCAATCCCCTCTCCCTTTGCTTTGACATTTTATGGTACGGGCTCTGACATGGGATGTAGTGGGATAGAAGAAAGCTAAACGTTTAAGAGTTCTTCTTTCCTTATAGTCTCTATGCAGGGTTCATACAAAGTCTTGAAAGTTTGGAAAGTGCTTAACAGTTATGTTTTCAAAGTTAGGAGTATGCTTGAATTTGAACATAATCCATGAAAATCTGTTTGATTTGATCAAGATAATCTGGTGTTTCATCTACACAGTCACTCCTGTAAACCAAAGATCTTTTAATATTTGAAATGAAACAATCCTGTTGCTTTATTTTGTTTGTTGTCTCCTGGCATTTATAGTAATTATTCAGATGTGATGATAAAGGCTTTGAAAGACTGGAAGCATCTCTAGTTTTGATTAAGGTACCTTGAAAGTGTTTGAAAAAAGCCGAAATTTGACTCTGTATGAACCGTGTCTGTGGTTTTGGAAGATGACAAAATACAATTTATATGCTGCATAGTCTATATAGCTAAAATCATTATGGTTTTGGCCTTTTATCTTTAATGGGCATTACAACATTGTCTTTTTCTTCTTTTATGGAATCTAAATTTACTGGCTTCCATCTGTGGAGCTAATGGCTGAAAGATGGATTCTTTAGCTGTCTGTTTCCTTTCTCAAGATAAGAAGCCTACTTTTGTTTTTCATACCTAATATCTTTGTGGCCCAGCAGGAAAAAAAATGACAACAAGATTTTGAGAAGTTGAAAGGATGCCCGAGTCTTACCGACTGATAAAACCATTCGGGGGGCTGCCAGTTTGCCTATTTGCAGGGAGATCCAGAAAAACAGAGGCATGGCCATTGCATCAGCTTCTCCTGCTGTGCTGCAGATGGTGAACGCGAGGGCTATCTTTTTTTTTGCTTCCACTCTTTGTATGACCCTGAGCCATTGTGGTGATGTGCTGTGATAGGAGCTGACAAATAGGCAAATATACAAACAAGTGGAGGGAAATGAAAGAGCCAAAGACCTGTCACAGATAATAGGAAATAGGGAGAGTGGAGAATCAGCTGGCAAAATAAAAGCTGGTATGGGGAAAATAATGCAGTTAAAGGCGCAGCTAATGGCAGTGATGTGTTACATACACAAATATCTGAACAGACATCCACACAGCTCATACAATCCACTTGCCAGACTCATAAAAACCTGCATTTCACTCCTGATATCAGGTATTTTTCATGAACAGAACAATCAACAGTCACTAATAGAGAACTAGCTGAGGCCAAGTTTGTTGCTCTCTGGAGATTCCAAATTATTTATTCCTTCATAAATATTTTTGGGATTTGGCTTTGTGCTTTTTGGAGATATTTTTTTCCCTGGCTCGGCACCAACTGGAGAGCTACTTACGAGCGAAATAAAAAAATAAAAAAAGGTCTCTGCGCTTGGCAGTGTGTCCTTGAAATCCTTGCCATTTCATGTGCTGTGTTGCCATGAAGACTTGCATGTCTTTGTGTCCATTTTTTCACCATCTGTTCCTGGAAATGTTGGTGTTGGGAGATGCTTTGGATTGTGACCAATTGTAAAATGCCCGATAGAATTTACCAACCCAGCATTTAGCTGCGTGCACTGCACCTGTTGTTATGTTGAGACCACATTTGCATAAAGCAAGAGCTCCACTGTTGAACCCCTATCGCCTCGTTATTTGTGCCTTAGCCCTACTGTGATGGCAGCTACTTTATTCCTGTCAGTGTTATGAAATGAGACTCATTATGCAGTCAGTGCATGACCAAGACCATATTCTCCTCTACAGTACCATGGTACCTTTGCAGTGATTCAATCTAAGCCAAGTGAGCTGCCAGAGAGCCATATAGTGGGGTAAATACACACAATAGCAATGTGCAGCAAACAATTAAGGCTGAATAATGCCAAAAATAATATAGTGTTTATACATTTCAGTGCCATTGTGTCGCTGCAAGCATGTTGGTAAGAAGGCAAAGGGGAGAGTGGGAGGTGAAATAAAATAGATTGTATGCTTTATAAAGGCAGAAATGAGCTCGTGGTGAGACTGTAATTTCTAATATTTTGCTGGTTGTTTACCAACTGTGATGGCTCAGTTTAGAGAGCAAGCTTCATTCAGCAGAGCCACCCGTGGTCCCCAATGGGCAATTAAGGGATTTGAGGCGAGAGGTCAGGGAGGGCTGAGCAAGCAAACTTTGTTCAGTCTAAACGTGACTTAGAAGAGCAGAAGCTTCTTTTGTGGCGTGTGAGTGAAATGGAGTGATTGAAGTTTGCCTAAATGCATAATTATTGTCTCATTTCTTCTGTTGCTAATTTTGTTGGATTTGTGAAGGAATTTTCAAGTGAATGCTTTTTATTTTAGAAATTATTAGAAACTTAGAATATTCTTGTAGTGTCTTGCAGCCTGCCTGCTCACCACACTGGAGATCTCAGTGTGGAGTGGGGGCGAAATTAGAATCCAAAAATAATTTTAACCTTGAAAATTAAACTAAACCCCTCCCAACACCACCACCAAATAAATTGAGAATGAGTAACCACAGTGGTTATGTTACTGAAGACATAGGGGAAATCATGAACAGACCAAACTGCTAAGGAAGAAATCCAGTACTGTAGGCAATTCAAAATGAAGAACAAAATCTTAAATTAAACAATGAGCTATTGCCTTTACAGCAGACTGTGCTGCAGCCCTGCAGCCAGCAGAGGGAGTGCTGACCTGCTTAGACAACAAAGACATTTCTGAGGTTCACTAGGTCAGAGATATACTGTAACTATAAACTATGAAGGATTCATCTTTTTCAATTTAAAATGTAATGTATTTAAGTAGAATTTCACTCTGGCTATGTGATTATTACTTCCACGTGTTTGATATCAAAACATAATATGTTAGGTATTACATTTCTAATGCACTTAAATGTCATTTTATTTCCCAGTGGTATATTAAGAAGTCAGGGGCTGAAAACTTCATCGATTTTTGTCATGGAAAGAAGAAGCACAGTTCTGCTGCGGATGTGGATGAAGGCACATTTTACTGGCTCATTAAAGAACACAGTATTTTTTCCCTGTATGTGCTGCCTGAGCTGGTCCCTTTAGGTTTTAATAAGGACACAGTGCACGTCTCTCTGTCTTGATAGGAGGATAAAAATAGTATAAATCATTCATCAAGGTCAAATGATGTTCACTTTCAACAGTAGACACACTTTTAAATATTAAGTACACTTTCGGTTTGGGAATTTTGCAGTTCATAAAAGGCTCTTAAAATATTTGATCATGATAGACACTTAAAACAACGCGTTGCATGGGTGCAGCCGGTTAGATTCCTAGTCGTCTGCAGGATTCACACTCTACTGCAGCCTGCTGCCATTCATTCAGCCAGAAACAGCTTGAATTATGGGAGTGGATAAGCTTTTATTGGATATTAAAACAATACCATCCACATTCATAGTTTGCTGTAATTTATCAGGCTGCTGTAGCCTGGATCTTTTTCAAAAAGGGACGAGCTTGATACAAGTGGAGCCTCGTGTTGTGAATGTATCCTTATGCGGTTAAATGGTGCCTGACTAGCAGGAATCTCCTCTGCCTCTGACTGGGTAGGAAAACCAAACCATCACTGAGCGCAGAGACGCGCGGCGCCTCATCCAACCAGCGCCAGTCCCACGAAACCGGGGTAAAACTCCACATTTAAACCATTAAAGTGACTGCAACTAGACACCCCTGCTCTTTGGATTCTCGCTCTCTACTCAGCCGCGGAAAGCCTCTTCTGAAGTGGAACTAACAACGTATCTGATCACCGACGAATTCCGCGAAGTTATCAGCGTTTGGAAGTGAGGAGTTCGACAGGAGTGGAGACAATCCAAGTGGCGTTGAGTGGATTACGTCTCGAGTCAGCCGCAACGATGTCTCCGACTGATCGGAACTTTGATCCAAATCGAAATTCACTCTCCGAGGAGCAGTTCTGAACATTTTTATCTGTATTATTGCGGAGTTCAGGAACTCTCCTCCGCCCGGACCCCCATCATCGGCTCCGCAGTAGAAGTTGTGATTTAGATGAAATAGACAACAATCAAAGCACATTATAACTGGATTTAAACCGTTTCCAGCTGCTCTTGAATGATGCCTGCCTGTTTGACGGGAATTTACTGTGTACTGGCATTTCTACAGATGTGTTCAGGTACGAGCTGCTTATTATCAACAGCTTTCCTTCTTTTTTTGTTTTCGGGATGGAAATTTTAAATAATATAGTATGCTGCATGTGTGTATATATTTATATAAGGATATAAAGTTATTTAAAAAGCGACGGTGGAACAGACAGAGAAGTGAGAGGGGATGATGAATTTGCTAAGTTTGATCCGTCGTGGCACCCTGCGGGTATTTCGGTCCCCTTTTCTCTGTGTAGCCAGCAGTAACCTACTTGTATGTGGCCCCTGGCCCATGCTGCCTGCTGCCCGCTTGCTGAAAGTGATCTATCTATATGCTCTCCTACAGTCCAATGAAACACAACCTTTTACAAGAAGCTTTAATCAGTAATTGCCACAATATGTGTCTAAAGGGCAAACAGGGAGATATAATCAGGTGTTATGTGAGCGCATAAGCAATCCATGGCATTCCCAAATGCATGTGAGGAGTCAAAGTACGATTTAGCGGGTTGTCATCCTCGGTCCTCCGTGGGATACATTACATGAGTTGCAGGTTAATTAGGGACCGAGAGACTTCACTTGGACAGTATGCACCAGTCAGACCAGCGAGGATGTGTTATTTCCAATCGATGGGGGAAAAAGGCTCCATTCACTGACAATGCCATGCACTGTAGATAATATAACTAGATAATTCCTGAAGAAATACTGAAATAACTTGTTTATTATTTTACATTTATCAGGCATTGTCAAACACACCATGCTTACTGGGTGAAATCTGAGACAGACAGAAACGCTTTGGATTATACACGTTGTGTAGCAGCCATAGGTGCTGTGTTCCTGCTTGAGGGTCAAGGTTCATTGCTGGGAAGTTAACCCAAGCATAACATTGATATAACACTGATATTGCAGGTGGAGGTTGGGGAGCGCATCAGCAAAGAAACGTTATTTTTGGAGTGCTGACAACATATTTAATCTTTAATGGCTCACACGTGCTTTTCTTTCACCTTGATCACGACTGATATTGTGTCCCAGTCAAGCAGCAGGCCTCTCAGGTGTATCCACTGAAGGAGCATCAGTACAAATCACCTCCTCCACCCACTTGAAAAGACACACTAAATAAAAATATAGTAGGACCAACTACAGTCACTTTAGTCCAGAATTAGACAATAACATTTTTACCACTGCTGTTGGGCATGAGCTGGTTGAGCCTGGATGATTTTTAGAGGTCTGAGGGGCTATAGAGGGGGAGTTTAATCACGGCCCACTAACGATACCAGGGACAACAGCACACCAAGTAGAGAATAATGACTAAATAAGAGTGGACTTTAGTGTACAGTATATGGAATGATATTCACCAGTAATCTTACAAAATGTCAACATATCCATTCTTGTAACCACAGGCAAAGGCACATAAGAAATTACAAATGTTTTTTAAAATTTCAATAGTCCCTCAGATTCCCTACTGGGTGCCAGTCTTGTTCACTCTGTAAGACAAAGACAGCTGTCAGTAACATTAACAGTGGCCACAGACTGTTTTTGGAACTAGAGCTTTCATACGTGTCTGACACTGAGTGATGGCTTTATTTGGTGTTGGACTTCCTTTCTTTGACAGTATAGAGGCAGATTTTTCCAAGGTTTTCGCTCCTGTAAGAGCTGAAATAAGTTTGCCCACAGAATACATGTGGGTTAAACGTTATTCCTGGGTGTGACAACATTCTTTAAAATTAACATAGTATGATATATTATTTTAAGTTGTATTTATATACAACACTTGCCAAACCAAAGGTAGTGCACCAAATATTTTTCCTAGCTTCTCTCATCATAGCGGAAGCTGTACAGTGTTAACATGTGGATATAATACAGCCTTTTACCAGCTCCTTTCTTAAATTTCAGTGGTGACTCAAAAAAGAAAAAAAATACTAACTACCACATCCACAGCACAAAAATGTGTATGACACCAATTTTCCAGTTCGTTGTCTCTAAATTTCTAAACTGACAAACTTGGTAACATCACAATCCAGTGAGATTTAAGAGAACTTAAGGAGATTTGTGCATAAGTCAGTACTTCATAAGAAAGCTCTATGACCCTTCAACATGATGTGAATATGTTAATTTGTACTGAAACTGGAGGCACCCCATCATAACAGGATTTTCAGACTGCAAGCAACAAGCTGTCAGCATATACTTCTTTTAATTGCTCCTAACTATTGCTTTATTACATTAAACTAACCATTTACTGGAATCCCAGATACTAAGAATATGTATTCATTGCTTTTACTTAACAATGGGATCTTCTCTGTTCTTTGTCTTATTGGCCAGTGCAGTTGACTAGACGTCTAAGAAATTGTCACTGAAGGGCCCAGCACTGCAGTTTTTAGGCAAAATATGTGAGTTGGAAGAGGTGATAAGGTGTACTGTAAATGCACATGGCAACAACCTTGTTTGAACTTGTGAGCATGTGTGTGTTTGTTTACTACACCCCCCACCCCCCCGTATGGTATCTTGACTGTAGCGTCCAAAGGTCCATCATTAAAACATCAAGCTCTAAATGCCTTTCTGTGAAGTGACTTCATCATACTCAAAACCTGGAACTACCCTTCCATTGGGAGTTTAATTTCTGCATAATAAATCTGACAATGATAATTGGCTGATACATAATAATCTAAATGAGAGCCATTATAAGCATATGCTTGTGTAGAGATGGCTTTGTCCCTTTCATCCCACAGATCTAAATGATGCATCCCTAGAGTGCTGCTGTGACTGGCCTCGCCATTCTATCTGCTTTGTTTCATGGTCTGTAAACACTGCCTAAAAAAGGAACCGCAGGAAAATAATAGAATGGTCCGTCCTGTTATTCTTTGTTACAATGGTTGTCTGACAACTGCTCTTTCAGACAGAGTACAGGGTTTGAAAGCGCAGTTAACTTTATCAGTTCCGCTGGCACTGATAGGATTAATATCTTCATAGTAACTAGCTACGCTAATAACTAGGCTAATTACTTTAGCAATAAGTGACCATGGTCCTCTGAGGCTTATTTTACCTTTATAGACCCTCTCATTCATGTGTGGAGAAGTAAGTACAAGAGGGGCTCAGAGACCTGCTGAACACAGCCTAATTTCATCACTGGTGTGTGCAGCAACCCCATAGGGACCAGTCTGACTGAGACATCTGGCTGGCCTGCTGGAGTTAGTTGTGCACAGGTCAGAGTTCACGTGTACTTACTCATGCTGCTTTGGCGACTGACTCTCGTGGCTGCAAGAGGTTGACTGTTGTGACCCAAAATACTGCAGGGCACTTGTTACAAAACACTGGACTTTAAGTAATGATGGCTTGATTGGGAGAAGCTGGACTGAAGTGTCGTCCCTTAAGCTAACAAGGCTCCCTGTAGTCTTTGTGATGGTGACAGTGATGAGCAGAGTCCCACTACTAATGAGGACTTCTTCGCTATGGATGATGGGGCTGATAGGACATCTTTGAACACCAACAAGAATGCCTTTGTTGGTTGGATGATATTGTCAAATTCCTTCTGGTTCTTCCTTGAAAATAATGCTACTAATAAGCTTCACTGGAGACATGTTTGGTTGGAAAGCATCTTCATTAATGTTGTTTATTTGTTGGAACATGCCAACATGTAGGATAGGAATAAGAAATAGAGTTTAAGAATGGTATCCAAGGTGCGGCCCCTCCCTTCTTCATTCGTACTGACTGAAAATCTGCTGAAACTACTCTGTTTTCAAATTAAGGTGCACTGGTTGCTTGTTAATGTGTCTTTCATTCTTTACTGCTGGTAGCGACTGGCACACCCTGCTTATTCAGCTTTAAATGGCTTTAAGGTTTTAAGCAATTTATATATTTTTCACCCATAATTGGGCTTCATCTCACCTGGTTTGAGGTTTATATCTGGACTTTGTCGTCTGTTTTTGTGTTTATATTTTTGAAGGAACTGAGTCAGACTAATAATTTAAACTCAAATTATGTGTTAATTGTCATACAGAGCATCCACAGTGTCAGCCCCATGAGGTCATGCCAAATGAAAATTGTCTGACACAGGTGTTATTGAGGTCATTGTTACTGGGAAAATGCTCATGAGAACCACCGGGAACTGCTTTGGCAGAATAACTGAGACTGTATCTCTCTTGTCTCTCAAACCCCTGCAGACGTTGCTGCAATTGTTTGATTCTGACTGAATGTGCATAAATGCATATGTAATGGTGTTAGCGTGAGCTTGTTTTTAATGTGTGTTTTCGGATTGTGTGCTGAAAGCTGTGATTCATGATTGCTCCCCTTGTTTACTCACTGGTTTCCTGTGGTGCTGTGAGGCCGAGCTTGGTTTCCAACCCTGGGGAAGGGAAGCTACTGAGAGATTTAACAAGTGCCTGCGGGCCTGGAGTTCAAAAGGTCTTCACACCTTCACACAGGCATGCACATACGCACACACTCCTGCACACACATACACGCACTACTCCTCATTTTGAGGCGGATCGATTACTATCTGCCTGCCTTACAAAGGTAGCAGGCTCCTTGCCTGAAGGATCCTCCTACACCCTTACTACTCCCTTCAACCTGTTCTACTCCACTTTGTAAAAAAAGAATCCCAGCATAGTTCATGTGTTCAGTCAGCTATTTCAATTTTGTACATTGAGAAGCTCTTATTAAAGAACAATAATGTCTGCATTATGTGCAAGAAAAACTTCAGCATGAGCTGGAACAAATAATATAGAAATTAAATGATAAAAATAACTTGATTTTTCTATGCAAGCAAAAAAGCATGAAGCCGAGCATAATATTTAAATATTAAATGTGAAGTTTCATGGTCACTGCCACCACAGCAATGTATTGAGTCAACCACACACAATTCGTTCTAACCTAATTATTCTGTCATTTATGTATGTGTTATTTAGGCTGACAAGATGCAGTTGTGTATAATGTATCAGAGATCACTTCACACTACTGTGAAAACAAAATCATGGTTACCACACAATAAATAAGCCTAACATGGCTTTTTGCTAAATTATTTGTGATCTTAAGTTTATTTTTTTAATCTTTAAAACATCTTGTGCTTGTCACCCCAATATGCTGCTCTCGATTCATCACAAAACCACTGTCAAGAGAACCCTAAATAGTGAACCAATAGACATGCTCATCTGGATAGACTGGCTTCTAAGCTCAGAAATTCCCGTGGGTTTGTGGTTTCCCCAGGCTGTTTGTACTCCTTTGGCCTTAGTTTCCTGTTCTGAGGTCAGTGTCCAGCCATGGTTGTGTGCTGAGGCACTTTGGATAATTACTTCTGTGAATAAATCTGCTCTTTATAGTTCGAGATTTTACCACTAATTGTGAAGACATCCCACACCTGAAGTGTGTGTTTTAGAATCCATCTTGTTTCCTGCTCTGATGTTCAAGATGTGCCGAGAATGGCAGATTCTTTCTTAGACAAAGTGTGTCTCCTCGGTATTCCTCAAGGATTTGGGTCTGAGAGTAATTGGGAGAATTAGTATTTTGAAAGGACAGCTTTAAAGGTCATAGTAATAGTATGACTTCAGAGATGCTTCTCAACGCTACCTCTGTGTGAGTCATCTCCTCTCCAGTCAGGCGGGTGATAATCAATAGAATCCATATCCTCTTGGCTGACTTGGTTTATACGATTGATAAGACAAGTCACTGGGCGCTACTGATGCATTCAGTTCAATTGTCTGTTAAAAGTGCATACCACGTAGGCTGAGTCCTCACCACAGCAGCCCAGTTTCAATTTCAGCCCTCTCTACATGTTGTCCCCTCTCTCTCCTCCCATAGCTGTCTCTGTAAAATAAAGGCAAAAAGCCAAAAAAGACTTGAAAAAACAATCAAGAATACGTATTTGAAGTATTCAACTGGTTTGATTTTACGACATTTGTTTGAAATTCTAATTAAAATGTATTCCGACAGCCTTGATCAGAACACATCTAAACCAAACCCAGTCCTTCACTTGGCTTATCAGATCCCAGTAAGCCTTCAGTGATGATGAAGAGAGTGGGTCGATCAGCAGGCCAGAATGAGCACGATGCCCTCAGGACTGACCTTGTTGTTACAGTGAGAGGACCTACCTACTGTTACCTTCATTAAGCAGAGGCTGACTTTGGAATGCAGTCTCTCAAAGCATCTCAAGCATTTTGACATGCAGTCTCATTAGCCAATGGGAGAGCCGCTGGGAGATTTTTGTATTATGGAGCCATTGCATGGTGTCACACACACTGTGAATAAAGATATTCTTAGTATCTAAAGCTAATTCTTCTCATTCAGCATTATTAACTGAAGAGACATTTCTATCCTGTAAGAGATTTTTGTGTTTAGTTTGTTTGATACAGGGATTAACAGCATCTAACAAGTAATGTAATATGTTGTAAGAGCTAAACTATAAAATAATTATGATATGCGGTTATGTATTCCATTGTAATAATGTCCATCATTTCAGTATCCTACGATTTTATTATTGTATTTCACCCACCTGAAAAGGTTTTTATTACTTTTCCTCATTACTTTTGACGTCTCGCTGACTTGTTCACAAGAAAACCTACCTTTTTATCCTCTCTCCACAGTCATTAAGACATTTTCCGTTTGCTAATTTAACTCTAGAGTTTGTGTAAATAATACAGAAACGTTTATGGTCAAAGGAAAAAATTTAAAGCCTCTGGGGTTTGGGCTGCACTTTCTTACATTCCATTTCTCGCCGAAGGCCTTCCTTCTGGAAGTCCATATAACTCTGGGTTGCAGGGTGTTTCGAAAAGCATTGCCTCAGGTTAATGAGAAGGTAAGAAAGTGTGGACAGGGAAAGTGTCATGGTGTAAGGAAGAGGGAAGCACTGTTAAAATGCAGTCTTTGGTGGCTATGTTATGAAATATAGTAATTAACTCATGCACAGAATCTGTATGTTTGAACACGGAGAAAATAAAAAGAACCTTCAGACAGTCGTTAATCTCACAGACATTTTGTTCCCATAGCCTGTGATTTTCCGCTTCCATAAGAATTAAGGGAGCAGAGTTAAACTTTACTTCCAATTAGCCAAAGTACCTGCACTGTTTTTCTCACTTCAAACAGCTCCTTTATTACAACACACAAGATTGGTATCAAGTTTGGACCATTGCCATATTTTTAAAGCCGCTTTATTCCAAACAGTGTTGGTTTGGCAATAAAAGTTAAGACAAATTGTTGCCTTTAGCTTTTTTTCACATTGCATTTAACAGTCTTGTGGAACCTCTCTTCAATCAGAAGTCACAACATTTGACAAGAGTTTTGGATTGTAAGCTCAGTTTTGCTCTCTTAAAACAATTCACTGGAACACACCAAGTACCCAGTTTTCCTCAAAAACACCAGTTAAAGCATTTGGGTCACAGTAATCACGAAAGAACAGAGGGACTTTAGGACTGATACCTTTGACAAAGTGGGTGAGAACTCTTTTACTTGCCACTTGTACCGCCCATGTTTATTTTACAAATTACATATATTAGTTTCTACAGGTGTTAATTTTGCTATAACTTACCATTGCTAATGTATCATTGCACCACTTACTATCCCAGGTTTTTTGTGTTAGCATTAGGTTACAGTTTACATCTAAGCACATGGGTAAATGTAAGCAAACAGGTTAGTTTCAGTTATCTTTATTATTTTGCAGGTTTGAACGTTGTTTAATTGTTTGTTCCTTTTGTTCAGACTCACTATGCAGATCAATTGGGTGGGAGGGGGCCGCTCAGCATATCCTGATTTTTATTGTGTTGGTGATGTCTTGGATGACGTGGCCAAACCAAGCGAAGGGGTTTTCTTTTGTGAAAGGAATATTTTATTTGTGTTTGATATATGAGGAAGTAGTGTGTAGGAATACTGACATTAGGAGTGTAACTGAGCTTATAAAGGAGAATGGGAGGGAATAGTATGGTACTAAGATTACTGTGGAGGTCAACCTGTTGGGTTGTGGTACTGGCCACATCACTCTAGGTGCTAATTGAAGATCCTATATATTCAGTTGTGTTGTTGCTCCTTGGGGGAGGAGAGGTGATGTTGTCATGCCTTTAAACACAGGCTTTAGTTTAATTTGTTAGTTAGTTCAATTCATTTCTTTTTTCTTTTTCCTTAATTTCCTTTATTATGGAGAGCACTGTAAATAAACCTTCACCTCAAAGCAAGCAAAATGTCTGCTGAGTCTGCCTACCTATTACCTTCCTTGACATTCGAGCTGGACAGCATTATAATACCCTCAATCTCAATCCACACAACATAGCAAACCAAGCTTGAAAGCTGGGATTTAGCCGTGTGCCTTACGTCAATAACCAACCCCAGAGCCCCCTGCCAACTCGTGTGATCAACAGCAGCACGCATTAAAAGCTGTTCATACAGATAAATTCTCTAATCACTACCACATGAGCAGTTTTAATCACCTTCTACAAATCAGTTGGAAAAGCTTATCGAAGGTCAAGCTTTTAACTTTTCATAGTAAAAAAAATATTGAAGTCTGTACATAAACACTTCAATCCTTTATGGCAAAAAAAAAAAATTGTGAAAAGCAATTTGTCAGGAACACAGTTAAAATGATATTTGCCCAGTGGAAGTGATTGACACAAGCAGGTTTGCTGTGAAAAAAGAGCAGTTGATATTATGGAGTTCCAGATGCCGGTTCTCATCCACGCTGAAGTCTGACTCCTTGACTGCTCCCACTGTGGTGCTTTATCACCACTGTAGCACTTTAACTCCCTGCAGGTATTGTTGATATACTAGTGTCTGCAGAAATATACACAACAGACTATATAAGAACAGGGTTTCCTCTTATATTACATTTATAAATTAAGCTCTGGCATTTACGTATTTATTTAATGATTCATATTCTCATCATCAATTTAAGACATTCATCTTTGGAATGGGTAATGTCAAGAGGTACACTCCTATTTTTTTTGTGGCCACTGCGTGCCACATCTCACCGAGCAGACGGCATCATCATTTCTTGAAAAAAAATGTGTAGCTAAATAATATGTACATTTTTCATAGAGTGCAACAAGAGCTAATATTTAAAATATGGACAGTATTTTTACCAAGGTAACAATCTGGCACCACCAGCCACAGCAGCAGCAGCAGCAGCAGCTGTGTTTTGATAAGATTTGCATTTGGCTCCTTGGCTTGACTGCTGCCAATGTGTCAGTACCCGTTGCTGTTTTTTAAACAGTCAGACGACTGCCTCAAGATCTGAAACCCTTTTGAGAAACAAAATAAAAATACATTCGAGTTTTCTTTCTTTATAAGCAAAGACAGGTTAGTGTGTTAAATTGTGAGATAAAAAAGACCAATACACGTTCATGAATCTATTTCTGGTTAATACATTTTATTTGCTTGATTGCAAGGGAACGCAGTTAGACACCAAAAGAAGAATAAGAAGTCAGTCAAACTACCTCTGAAGCAGACATTATATTACAGGTATTTATATATGCATTTGTAACTATTCTTTATCCTGCATAAAGTCTTGGTGCACAGATGTTACCAAGAAGTGCACACAAGTGAAACAGGTGGCAGGCAGCTCAGATATCTGGACATCAGTATCACGACAGGGTGGGATGTGCTTTGCAGTCTGCATTTCACTCACTTTTTCCTTTGGGCAGAGGACTTATGCTAAGCATATCTAATTGTCTCCTGGCTCTTGCTTCATACTTAACAGTGAAGGGTCGAACTATTCCTTGCAGGTCAGATGTAAATGTAATCCAACTAGGAGGGTATTAATACCATAGAACAAGTATTTGCCTACTCTCACATAGTGGGGGCTAATCATAGAGTTAAGTGAGAGCCATCTTCCTCCTCTGCTACACAGGTTATTAACAATGCCAGCCGAATTTTAGTGAACCTACATAGCACTAACCTATAATCTCCTGTGGCTGAATGTACCCTTTTATTAATGTTCTCTTGGGTTATTAAGCTAATGCTATGATTGCTTTTAGTGTCAATGCAGTCCAGAAATATCCTGGGCTGTGGCCACTCAATCTGCCTCTTCATTATAGAGGCAGTAATTGAGAGTCAGAAGAGCGGTTTAGAGGGAAATCCGAGCTTGTTTCTGTATTTGAATGTCTGTGTTTGCTAATATTGTTTAATCCAGTTTATGTAATGTGTCTGTGTCTGCACGCATGCATGTATAAAGTGGGACTTTAGTTACCAGTATGAGTTCCAGTGAAAGGGCTTCAGTTTTGTAGATGAGTTTGGTGCTCAGGGCAAAGTCTCTCTCTGTGCACAGTATGACAGTTTGTTCACATCTGGGCTGCCTCTACCAGGGGCGCAATTAAGACCAAAAATAAATGTAGGTCATGTAGACATGCACTTGTGACATGCAATGACACAGCATGGAGTTAATGCAATATTAATTCAAGTATCAATTCCGTTGGTGTAGCAAAACATTTTTTAAGTGACAGTTTTACAAGCCTCAAAGGACATAAAGGAAACATGATAAACTATAGATGCTCAAACTACCATTATGCAGTCTGTTAGACTACATTGTAACTTTTAACTGATGAGAAGACAAGGCAGCTGTATCAAATTAGTGTATTTAAGATTAACCGAAAGTGGCTGTTTTTCCTTAATAAGAATAAATAACCTCTTTGCCACTTCAGCGTCTCTCTCTAGTCATGGGAAGTTTCAAGCGCTGCTTGAGTGATAATCAATGGCCGATACAGCCACTTTACTTTCCACTGAACATTTAATGGCAGTTGTACTCCCACTGACAGGTGTTTGTCATCACATTCAGAGGAGGTAAGCTGCTTGCATTCAGACTTCAGCTTAACTGTTCATATGTCAAAGCAATAAACAGAATATAGTCAGTATATAGAAAGCAAAACGTGTAGAGTATTCTGACAATAACATGTAATAAATAGGGGTGATCGGTAAACAGTATTAACTGGGAAAATGCCATGCACACTGGACCAGCAATTCAGTTTAATGTTGTGTGAGCAAATCAAGGCATTTCAATCAATTGAAGCAACGCAATATTATTGGATTCTTACAAATTACAGGAATATAAGAAGAAACAACTGTATGATTGGCCCTCTATATTTGTTTTTGGTTTGATTAACAAACTGAGACCACTGCTTGTGCGCCATTGACAGCCTGATAGATGTATTCTCCAGTTGTGGTGTCCTGGTGACCTAGTTGGCTCAGATGTTTATCGCACACCAGCAATGTTCTGGTTCGAGTCTGCCCAGAGGACTTTATTGCTTGTTACCTTCCCAGTGGGCATTTAACAGCTGGCAACCCCAAAGTAGATTTTAATATTTGTAATGTTGTATTTCTGCACTGTTAAAAGAAGAAAATCAAAAAAAAGAAATTAGGTCCTGATTTCATGAAAGAAATACATCAATTAATATGTGCATGCATTTCTCAATGAAGGAGCTTCATAAACTAATTTAATGTAAATGATTAATCTATTATTCAATCTACAGATAAACAATTATGATAATGTATAAATGATTTAAGTCTTTTTTTGGGGGGGGGGAAATGCTAAATATTCACAGTTTCCAGCTTTTCAAAATGTGAAGGTTTGCTGCTTTCATGTAATTGAAAAAAGGAAATCTTTTGGTTTTGGACTGCTGGTCAGACAAAACAACTTACATGAAGACATTGACTTTGTTAAATTGTAATGGACATTTTTTACAGATTTCTGACATTTTATAGATTAAATTATTTGGCTAATTAAGTGACAGATAAATTGATATTGAAATCAATCATTAGTTGCTGTTCTAATTCTTAAAAAGTCTTTAGTCTTTCTAAATTCTTAAATTGGACGTGTGTAGCGTATTCCTCATGCAGTTCCACTCAGATGGTATCTTGCATCTAACATCTGCCGCAGTTGGGAGGTGTTATCATGTCCATGACCTTGACTCTCCTCTCTGGAGATTGCTTCATTCTGCATTGTGTTGTTAGCAGGGTGGCAGGCGAAAGAAAATCTGATTTGCAGTACTGGAAATTAAGTGTTTCAGAACTTCCATGTAATTAAAATCACCCATACAAGTGCAATTTAAGGAGATAGAATGTGTTCGTACAAGCGAGAGTGTGGTTGCAGAGACCTTGTCCTGGCCACACACAGTTATAGAAACACACTTACATTCCTTCCCCCACATACTTGACTGAATGACAGTGTTCAACTGTTCCACTTAATTGTAGTTTATACAGCCTGAGAAAGAATGTCTGGCATTTATTGGTTCCCGGTGTTTTACTTTACAAATGAACTAGTGTGTGTGTGTATGTTTGGAATACTCGTCTCCAAGGTATGAGCAACACAAATAGTTTATTTTCCAATGAGGTTTTTTCTCCTTTGTTAAAGGAATAACCAGACGAAAGCTAGATGAAAAGATTGATACCACTCTCATATCTTCACTATGTTACAAAAAACCCTCCTGCACCTCTAAAGCTCACTAATTAACACGCTATATCTCGTTTGTTTAATTAAGTGTAACAATTACAAGTGGTGTGGTTTAATGGGGGGTTGTGTGTTGGATTATTTCTTGGCTGGGCAGCTAAAATAAGCTAAAATAACCGTCTCCTGGCTCCAGCTTCATTTTTAACCGACAGACATGAGAGTGGTCTCAATCTTCTCATTTGAATCTCGGCAAGAAAGCAAATTAGCATATTTCCCAAACTGTCGAACAATTCATTACATGTAGAAATATAAAAGGTAATCTGTTTATGAGGCTTCTTGCTCTGAGTTTCAGTGACATAATTAAAACCAGTTTCAATTAACATAACAAACAATAGCCCACCTATCCTCAACCTTCATGGGAACAAAAGCCTGTCTGTGGTCTGGCGTTATTTCCTTTTGCTTTCAAGCTATTAAATTGCAAGCTGAAACATATGAATGTCCACTGTGGACATTTATACTAATCATTTATGGATAATTCAGTCAGAGATTCTTACATCCAGGGATTGACCTTTTATGACTATACAGTTAGATTTGGCGGACAAAAGGCTCTGCTGTTTGAGGGAGCTCTCATTGAATCCAAGCAGTGACAAGGATTCTCCGGAGAGAGCTAATCCTCCTTAACATTAACTTTAACTAAGTCAATAATATGAAATAAATAAGAGCAACAGTGTGTGGCTATAATGCACTGTGATGCCTATAAGCTGAAAAAAACTTGACTTTAGTAAGGCAAGACAAGGCAAGGCAAGGCAGATTTATTTATATAGCACATTTCATGCCCAAAGGCAAGCCAAAGTGCTTTACAGAGTACACAGGCAAAAGCACAGGAAACTAATGATAAAAACAAGAGAATTAAAAACTAACCAAAAGCTAACAACAAACACAATGGATTAAAAGATAATACATTTTAAGCAATGCTAAACAGGTAGGTTTTTGGCTTGGATTTGAAAGAAGTCAGTATAGTTTCAAGTATCAGCTCTCCTGGCAATGTGTTCCACATTTAAGCAACGTAAAGGCTAAAGGCAGCGTCGCTACACTTATTTTTGACTCTGGGAACAGCCAGTTATCCAGAACCAGCCGAGCTGAGTGGGTCAGAAGTTTCTGATAAGTATCTCATACCTAAACCTTTTAGTGATTTATGGACAAGTAATTCATTGTTTTGGTCCTTGTTACAACCCTGCCAGCAGCATTCTGGATCAGCTGCTGTCTGATTGCTGTCTTAGACAGACCTGGGAACTGTCCATTGCAGTAGTCCAGCCTGCAGTCCAGTGAGTACTCTCAGTAGACTTCATTTGTTAAAGTTTATATGGTCATAATTTCTAGTAAATTATGATATAGTTTGGAGATCATTTTATTTGTTGCAAGTGGAAGCTTTTTAAAATATGTATAACTTTGAGCATGATTTCATCTTTTATGCTTTGTGTAACCTTTTATTATAGAGTCTGCAGAGTTTTATAAAACAGGTCACTGGTCTCCCTTTGATGTAGCGCTGAATCCACATTAGCCAGAACTGGGCCTTAGAAGAGAGAATTTGTTGGAAGTTTTGCTGATATTTCCCTATAATCAGATATGCTTAAAATACCAAAGGTGGTGCAGTGATGTACGGAAGCCGAGAGCGGCCATGCTTGCAATCATTTTTTAATGCCGTTATCTCGAGATCACAACATAATTATTCCGTTATCTCGAGAAAACGAGCTGAGACAGTTTGAGAACAGACCGCTGCGAAAACACACTGATAATCTAATGAACGATATTTATGAATCAAATTTCAAACCCATCCACTAT
>JAVQJD010053018.1:0-23866 GCA_036023655.1 Nannoperca australis | reverse complement strand
AGTCGAGAGCGGACGAGTAATGATTACGTAGGGTATTTATACGGAAATGGCGTAGTGACGTGGATGACGTAACGGGGGTGTGTTCCTGCTCCCGAAATCCGCTAAATAGCAACAAATATGGAGAAATTGTCTAAGGGTGTTAGCCATGAATGAAAGCGTAAACAATCTCATAATAGCTCTAAACCTCTAGAGGCAATTTAGAATTTAACAGGAGCTTTTGTGTGTTCGATATAGAATGAGCCACAAAGGGATGTGCTCTGAATTAAATCAATATTTGGAAATTACGATACAAAGATCTTAAAATCTAAAATTGTATACATGCATATAAACAAATGAAAAACAGTGTCAGACAGAGGAATGTAGAGAAGAGATTACCGTCATGGCCATAGACAGTGTGTGTGTATGTGTATGTGTGTGTGTGTATCAGTTTTCAGCATGCTGTCACACTGATCAAACTTTAGGCTGATAGCAGAGGCGCCGCACAACCATCACTATGTTTTCCCAATAACCATGGGGGAAAAACTGCACACACACAGACACTGAAAACATATTGTTCATGCATTTATGTGAAATATAATGCAGTGGAATGCAGCAACATTATGCAAGTAAGTACATGCAGACACACACACACACACACACCTGACGGCTTTGAACAAAACCTGCCTGTTAGAGCTCATTTCTTTTTAACAGTGACATTGTCTGTTTGAAATTACATGCAATTTCATAATATATTTCAGTCAGCAGTCACTTGCTGTAATCAGTCTGCCCTGGTCCCTTAGCTGTGCTAAATGTTTAAAAAATACAAACGATAAAGCATTTTATCAAACTTCCTGGAGCTGAGATACAGCCTTAAGCCTTAAGAACGAGTTTAGTCTAACCCTTCAGAAAACACTGAATAGGCAACAAGGCTTTATCAAATCCAGATAAAACACTGGCTTTGGGAAATATGGTTAACACTTGGATCAACCTTTTGATAAGTGGAACAAGTTTTCCATGGCTGCTGCTTTTTTAATGCTTTTTCTGTCGCTCTGCATGTGTGCATTTTCCCACTGCATCCTGCCTGTTTGCTGTCAGTGAATGGAGATTGGAAAAGCCAGATGTAACTGGTGGAATCTGAAGAGTGACGAGAAGAAAGACTGAAGGGAGAATCTTAGCGTAATTCGCTCGTCACGTTGTCATTAAGACATCAAAGCGGCTGCAGAAGATACAAGGCTTTTCAGCGTTGACACAAATGCATTCTCGGGGAGAGGAGTAACGAATGAGAGAAGAACAGGAGAGAAAAGAAAGGAGAGAGAGGGAGGTGGAGGAGGAGGGACATTGCGTGTTGAAGAACCAGTCTTTGGCTTTGATGACGGCACAAGAGCGAAGCAGAAAAAAACAGACAAAAGTTTCTAAAACTTCAAAAGAAGCCTTTTTGTAGCGCTGGTCCGGTCTCTCTTTCTCCTCGATTCTTCCATTCTTTTCTCTCCCTCCTCTCTTCAAACATGTCTTTGCTAATTGCCAGACCCTGTTCTGCCCTTCGTAGGCTCTCCACTCCTCTCAGGTCTATTCAGCAGGGGGGTTGTTACAGAGGAGAGGCCTAATAACCCGCTCTGAGTGGGACAATGGAGTGACAAAATCTCAGCCCTAATGAGAAAAGACTCCTTCAGCGAACAAGCAGGTCTGTCAATAGACTGGCCTAGTAATGAGTTACAGGCTGGGGGCATTGCATGTGTGTGTGTGTGTGTGTGTGTTTGGCATTTAAGTCATGGGTGCGTCTGCCCTATGTATGTGATAGAGACAAAAAGTAAGTACAACTATGAGATGAAATGGCAGAAGATCAATGAAAGAAATAGGAAGAGGGTACGTGTGTGTTTATGTGCATGTGTATCTGTGTGTGTGTGTGTGTGTGTGTGTGTGCGTATGTGTGTTGCTACCTCCTGAGGGTAACAATGGCAAGCAGGACAAATCTTCCAGACCACATAATGGCCACTAAGCTGTCTATTCATGTACTACACAGCTCCCCTGCTAACTGCTGTGATCTCAGACAAGAACACCTTAACTCATCCATTCACACTACTTCCCTTCTAATATTTTCTCAATCTTTCTTTTTCTCCTTATCTATCTCTACTGACTTCCTCTTCAATGTTATCCTCCTCCTCTTCTAACTTGCCTTTTCCTTCCATTCCTGTGTTTGTATATGCCACTTATCCCTTCCTCTATCTATCTATCTATCTATCTATCTATCTATCTATCTATCTATCTGTCTGTCTGTCTGTCTGTCTGTCTGTCTGTCTGTCTGTCTGTCTGCATGGCATTATGACCCACTTTTAGTTTATTGCAGACATCTTGTATCAGCATATATGTAACAAGAAATGTTTTTGTTTCAACTGTAAAATATTCTTCTTGGCATCTGTCTTGGCCGCAATGCATTTACGTTTGTTTGTTCAACTTTCAAATACTGATATTGGCCTAAGAACTGGCTTGATAGATAGATTTATGAACCCATTCCTCTTGGTGATTTGTTATTTGATGAAGTTTGACCGTGTTCCTCCACCTGCCTCCCCCTCCTCCTTGCATCTTCTCCTCTTTCTTTCCCTCTCCACCCCTTCCTCCTCCCAATCATTTTGCAGTGTGTGTGTGTGTGTGTGTGTGTGTTTGCGCGTGTGAGTGTTTGCACTGATGAGGTTCTGGAGAGGTTAACCCCTCTGCCATGAGAATGTGGAGTCGTCGTTGAAGTTGTGTGTGAGGGACCGGGAGTTATGCAGCGAAGGATGCTGAAGCACCTCGTTTCCTTTCAGTTGTAGGTGGGTTGGGGGTTTTGGGTTGGGGGCGTAGGCTAGGACACATCTCCTTTAAGCACCACTCTAAGAACAGTGAGTGTCTCCTTGAGAGGATTTGTTGATGCCATTCACATGCCTGAACTCTCGTATTTTTTTGGTGTTTTTCAGGTTTAGACCCATTTTGAGACGTAATTTCAGCTCATGGTACCTAGGGTTCAATATCTTTGAATGTATCCATACTAGTGCCAATATGATATCTGACTTTGTGTATGGACACAAAAACAATACTTTTGACACTTTGCTTTGAGAAATGTTTTGCTTTACTTAGTGAAAGCAGCGTTGTTAAATGTTGTCTAAACACAAGGAGCCATTCAAGAACCAAAATAACTTTTTCTAAAACTGGCATTTAAATCAGGAACTATGTGACCAGAAGTTTGATGCCAGCTTTCAGTACAGTTATTGATACTGACACATTTCAGTCAAGACGTATTAAGGTTGGATCCAGCCCGACTGGTGACATTTGTCATATTACATACTACATTTTCAAATCATTTTAATATCCTGGTAATAAATGTTTACAATATTTCTTGACTCCTTCACTCACCAACTTTCTGCAGCTCTGTTTTCTCCACTCTTGCCTCATTATCACCAATAATTCTCTGCCGTTTTCTCCTCACCCCCTTTTGCTTCTGCCTCCCCCTCTCTTTCCCTCCCCACCTTCTCCCATCTTTTGTTACTGTTGGACTCACACTGAGGAGTTCACTCTTAATTATATTAAACAAACTAAGGAACTAACACTTTAAAGTAGCCCACATCCTCAAATATTCAGTTTCACATAGTTTTACCCGTATTTGGGGACAGAGTGTACTTCATGATATGAGTAAAAGTGCACCAAATGACCCGTGTTAAATTCTGCCACATTTGTACTTCATATATTCATATTTTGTACTCAAAGGATGCCCACTTTGCCAAAACACACACACACACAGAGGTAAGTTACACCTCATGTTAGCTATGAGAGAGTTGCTGTGGAAACCCAGAGTAAAAACACGTTTGCTTAAGACTCTGAGAACCGCTGGCAGATTAAATTAAAGGCAACTTCAACCCTAAAACAGAATTAACAAAGGATAGAGGTAAAAAAAAAGAGACAGGTCAAAGGGAATATGTAGAGGAAAGAAACAACAATTGGTTGAGAACTTGTTGCTGCTTCCATGTCTATTTTTGTTGATTCAATCAAGATATAAGATAAAAATAATACAAAAGTGGTTTCAAATAGGAAAAAGAAGCAGACATGAACGGTTTTCCCTGATCAATATGTTGTGTTCACAGAAGGGCTGGGCGATATATAAAAACGTTCCAACCGGCCACCGATAGCCCAACAATCGGTGATTGCCGATATATTTGTGTATGTGTGTGGGGGGGCGATGGCGTCAGATGAGGGACACCTCTGCTTGCAGCCTCCAAATGACCAAACAGGTGTGAAGAACATAATTAAATAAGGGTGCACAACTGCACATACAGTTTTTGGTCTAGTTCTCAAATATGATTTATAAATTGATGTTGCTTTTCAGCGCCAATCAATCAGAGAGCAACTACTAAAGACGACAGTCATTTAGTCACTGCCCAGTTAAGTGAAATACTCTAAATTAGCACAACAATAACGTGCATAATGTGGCCCAACTCCAGCTGCCAGCTCCTATTCGCACACACTTTGAATTGAGCTTTACAGGTTCATTATTTAAGAGCGGAATTCTCATGGAGGCAGATCATTAAATTAGCTAAATAAAATGACATATGATATATTCATCCAATCACCCATCCCTAGTTCATAGTAAATCTGACTCGACACTTATGTTATGAAGAGATTTCAAGCTTCAGTGAGAGACAATAGCATAAAAACATGTGCATTACTTCTGTTTTAGGGTGGATTTTTCCTTCAGAATGACTCACTGCTCTGGCCTCGAGAAAAAGGCCCGCTGACTGACAGATGGCATCTCGTATGGAGAATTGAAGTTAAAGTTAGCTGAGGGTATTTAAGACCCATTAGGGGTCTATGAGAGCTTGACTTTGGCATACAATCAGTAGATGCAAGCCATACTCATTTACTCACTCACTCACACACACATAACACATGCACATATACAAGTGGAAATGGAGCATGAAGGCAAACAGAAGGGGGAACAATGAGGGGAGCTGAAAGACGCACGAGAGAAAAGACATCTTCTATCAGGAGGAATACGACCACGGGAGGGTTGTGAGAGAGAGCGAAGAAGAAAAAGAGTTGACGTAGGACAGAGGACAAATCTGAGAGGTGTAAGAAGAACAAGATGGAGCTTTGATGAGGAGGTGACAGGAAACAATGTTTCATTATTATTTTACACAAATCATTTCCTATAAAAATACGTTTTCAATGACACCCTCAATATTTTGTTGTTTCTCCATGGATGCTTAAGGGTCAGCGTTGTGGTGCTTTTGCACTGCTTTTGCCACAAACCAATCAATCAAGTGATTGATGAATTGATGAAGCTTCTATAGATACAGTAGATACACTTCTCTTGATACCAAAACATCCATTATTCTTCTTTTTTGTTCTCCTCCTCCAGACTTGGTGACGTCTTTAGATAAAAGCCAGGGAAAAAATAAAAGCTTTATTCTTTTCTTTCTCCGTGTCTCCCTCCTGTCCATCTTCTTTCCGTCTCTATGCTGGAAGTGAAACGAGGCAGAACGAGAGGATGTGGGACAGACAGCCGTGAAATGGAGGCCGGGGCCCCTGAGGAGTGTGTGATCGTGTGTGTGTGTGTGTGTGTGTGTGTGCATGCGCAGGGAAAATATCTGAATGTTTTCCTGTCCTGTCTTGTTTATATGTATAAGCACAGAGATACAGCACATATATTGTTCTCCATCTGAGTGTGTTTGTCTCAACTGAACTCAACAACAAGATGGAAAACAGCTTTTGAAATTCGACTCTTGTAACTCAACAATCTCTCCATATGAGCACACACACACACACACACACACACCAGCATGTGGCTCTGTTCTCCACAGTGCCACCCTGATTTCCGGAGGAACAGCTTTGTCTACTTCGCTGTACGGGTGGCATGTCATTACAACATGAGCATCAGTGACTGATAGTAAAAACAGAAAACACAGGAGCGTTTGCACTCTCTCAACTCCTGTTTTAACTTTCTGTTAACAAATCAATCATGAGGATTTGTCTAACTCTGACAAGTGGTGCAGCAGTTTTGCCTTCAAAAGTGACTTTTTTGAGGCACCCCTGAATGCTAGTGGACTAAGATGCATATCAATTCAATTCAATTCAATTTTATTTATATAGCGCCATATTATAACAAAGTTATCTCAGGGCACTCAATCACATGGAGCCGGTCGAGACCAACTTCCACACATACAAAGACCCAACGTTCCCACCATGAGCAGCACTAGGCGACAGCGGCAAGGAAAAACTCCCTTTTAACAGGTAGAAACCTCGAGCAGAACCAGGCTCTAGGTGGGCGGTCATCTGCCTCGACCGGTTGGGTCAGTCACACTCACTCTCTCCCCATGTTTCCTGTCTGGCTATACCACTGGGATGCCTTAACAACAGGCCGATGATGCTGCAAGAATTGGTAATTTCCTCTTTTTTATTGTACATTTATAACAATGTATGCATTTACTGTCTTATCAGTATTAATACTTTGTGATGCCTCCTGAAAGCAAATCGGAGGCATTTATTGAAGAATTCTTGTATGTTAGAAAAACAAAGGTGAGAAGGCTGTCCACTAACCGTAACAATCTTACATCCAAACAGCAAGAAAGGAGAAACTCCTACTGGGATTGGATTCTAGGCCAGTAAGGCAACAATATAGTCCAAAAGAAGGGGGGGTTGATCACTTGATGATTGCTGTGTTCCATTTTAAAATAACATCTTCAAGTTCTGTAAATCATGATTGAGACCCCCACCAAAAAAGAAAAATCCCCCGTTAGGCCTCAAAGTCCCAGCTCTCAACACCATCCGTTCACCACCACTCCATTCCTGCAAACCAGCTTTCAGGTTCACTCCATGCATTTTTCTGCCATTAGTGAGAAAGAACTGTGTGTAACCTGAGCAGAAGAATCTGGTGGTAAAAAGACTAAATCCACAACACACACACACACGCATGCACACTCACAAAAATATAGCAATACAGGCACAGCTGCCCTGGTGTGTGTGTGTGTGTGTGTGTGTGTGTGTGTGTGTGTGTGTGCGTGTGGTTATTTGAGACTGTTTTTAGGCTCTGTGCAATCACACACACACATATTTTGTGTATGAGTGTGTGTATGACTCATGCCAATTAGGCTACAAACCTTGAGCCACCTCTACATCCTCTCCAGACGAGGCACCAGATATCTCAATTAAAAACTTGAGAAATTTGAGAACACAAAAACAGAGGAGGTATCGGGACGGAGGAACTGAAAGAGATGGCCTGCAACCTGATCCGATGTGTTGGTTTTTGGCCGGAAGACAGCTGCAGTCTCACACATGCAATACAGTTAAATGGGGAGAGACTAAATTGTGAATGAAGGAAAGCGATTTGCTTTCAAAGAACTGGATGCTAAAGCAACAAGTCTGCATGCAACATCACACTGAAATGTCGTGACACAGGACGGAGTTGTGAGACGGCAGGATGTCCGCCTGTATTATATGATAATACATTTTGGTTGAGTTTGGCAGTGAGAAAATGCAGAGCAGAATCATTTTCTACAACAATCCTCTTTCAAGTACTGTTTTGGGTATTATTTTTCATGTGTCACGCTTCCATTTTTCTTATGACAATATTCATTATGTATATGCCGCTTCATGAACATAAATCACATCACAAGCTTATTTATTTCAACATGTTTATACACGCCTACGTTTAATATCTTTCACTGCCTTTTATGACCAGATGTCAGCTGCTATGGCAGAGTTCTTAAATCATCACACCAGACAGTTTTATGAATGTACCTGCGTGCACACACAGACATGCAAACACACACTCTCAAACAGAAGTGTGTTGATGAACATTTTCAATGAACCACAAAATTTCAAAATGAGCATTTCAAGTTCATTAAAATCATACACCCACATACACACACACACGACTCCAAACCGCATCCTTCCTCCCTTCTTACGCACGTTTCCCAACTCTGCTCCAGACACGCTCCCATTGTCGTCGCACCTGGTTTGACCAATACATTTTCTATCATTCACTCCGCTGGGAGGAGGGAAACTCAGAATTTCAAAATCAGAATTTCATAGAAGCAAGTAGGAGAGACAGACAGCAGAGAAAAAAGAGAGAGAGATAGAGAAGAAGAAGAAGAAGAAGAAGAAGAAGAAGAAGAAGAAGAAGAAGAAGAAGAAGAAGAGAAGAGTGGGAGGAAGAAATGAGAACTCTCCTGGCATCCAGTTTTTGAAGGACATTGAGGTTTGTTGAGCAGAAAAAACATCTTTCTCGGTTTCACTTTACTGGTGGTCCCATAAATCTGCACACACCAACGCACACATACACAACCCCTCAGATAAACAAGCACGTATACACACAGACTATTTACTCATGCAAACATTTGCCAACCTACACACAATAGAAGAACAAGCACTTCAAGGAATTTTCTAATTTCCCCCGCCAACAAAAGCCTGCATTCACAAACCGTCTCTCACTTCCAACCACCAGGCAGCGGTACCGTGGATGTTTTACGGCAGTCAAATGATATTACGTCCGGGAAAAATGGGGAACTGTGAAAATATTGATACAAATTAAGACGTGGTCGGAGAAAAATAAGCCGGCCGATTGAGGAAGGAGGAATGAGGGTCGCGATTGAGTGCTAATGGGAAAAAGGTGTTGATACTTTGAGTTTGAAATTGAGAAGGAAAGACAATAAGACACAGGTGTGGGCTCATTACTGTGAAACAGAGCGGTTATAGAATAATTACAGCAGGACCACACAGGAGAGGAGAGGAGAGGAGAGGAAAGCAGAAAGAAGGAGGAGAGAAGGGAGGAGGTGAGGAGGCGAAGCACAACAGCAGGGTGAAAAACACTAAACAGAGCAACAGAAAACAAAACTACAGTGATATCATATTTATCTAGTTATACACAGGCCATCACATCTTAGACAGAGACAACTGCACCCATCCATTCCCTCCCATGCTTTAAACATCATTGCATATGCAGATTGTTCCAGCTATGAAAACACCGCTTTCCACGCTAACAGCCTCTCTAAGGAGATGCTGTGGCATGATTCCTGGCTTGAATTACAGGGAGGGGGTGATCTTTGAAGGTTAACCTGGTGGAGCGCAAAATATCTCTGGGTACCATTAGTGTAATCTGCATATGTAGCGATGTAGCCTCTTATGCTTGTACAGCATGTGAACTTTGTTTTTGGTGACAATTTTCTTGATCCCACTTTTCTTGAGACATGATGCAGTGATATATAAAAGTTTTGTTATCTTGTCTCCAAACCATTAAGGACTTTAGGTGTTTTATCAAACATTCTTCCCTAAGAATGTCATTATTATTGATCTTTTGTAAACAACACGTTAATGTCTCTTTAGTAGCAGTTTTGTTGCTTTTGATCGTATCAGAAAATCTTCCTTAGTAGATGTTTACCTTCAGGTATCCATAATCTGTAGACTTTTAGAATTTTTCATTCATGTTGTCCAAAAAGTTGAGTTTAAGGACGTGAACTATTAAAAGGTCTCAGAGAAATGTAAATGTAAACATTTAAAATCTGACAGTGGGCAAACACTGTATGATAAGGAAGATTGAACTCAGCTACAAGATGGGCTTTAAGGTGAGTTTCGTCAACTAAATATATTGTTTAATATATAGCGGTTTTAAATTTACATTTAAATCTGTGGGAGGCTTGGGTGCCATTGCTGTAGGTGGTCTCCTGTCAAAGAAGGAATCCTTGAGAAAGAAATGGTCCTTATTTGACATGGTAAGGTAAACTCATCTGACATTCTTGGTGTTTCATTCAAAGTACTGGTTCTTAGCCCAATGAGACTGACTTAAATGACAAACTACTGCTCTGCTCATGTGGGCTCGCCCTGTCCATTGTTTCTGGAGCATGTGTGTGTGCACGCTTTATGTGAAGTGAATGAAAGGGACAGTGAATGAGATGGATTGAACAAGGGATAGAGAGAGAGAGAGGGAGAGAGAGAAAGAGAGGAAGAGAGAGAGAGAGGGAGGGGCAGCAGCTGTCTGTCTGGATGACCTCAGCGGCAGCTGCTGGACCCCCTCCCCACACAGACCCCCATCCCACCCTGCTGTCCTCTGTATGCCAGCTCGCCTTTGAAGTTCAGGTCAAGACCAATGCAGCTTTGGATCATGTTGATTACTGGAGAATAAAAGGATCTTATTTACTGCCAATATGCCCATTTGTTGTACCAACTAGGATAAAAATGAATTGTCAAATACATAAAAGATAAAAAATGTAATGCAAACTTAAGAAAGAAAGAAAATGTAATTTAAGGGATAAATAGGGTAAAATCATCTGTTTCACTAATGTTGTTTAAATGACAATAATATGTATGGATATTGTAGATAATGCTGTCTCTATAAGCAGAAAACCAACAAAGACTCCCTGTTTTTCTTGTAGATGATGTTTTAAAAATCTTAACTGTAATCTTCACTGGTAATCCCTAATATCATTTAGTTTTCTGCCAGCAGTACTTCTTTTACGTTTTCTCACATTGGTACAAACATCTTGTTAAGACATCAATGCACTGTAAACATCATCGATCATCTACAATCATTAAAATACAGAAAGTATCAGCTGGTAATATCTGTATCGGGGCTCACTGTACTCGAGCCCGTCTTTGAAGTGCTGACGTTGGGCAGAGAGAGATGCTTTAGTCAGATTCTCTGGAACGCTGGAACCTGACACACACGCACACACACACACACACACACACAGAATGGCATGTAGAAAAACACGTGGAATGATGCACACACGCAGAGGGGAGTGAAGACACTCCCACACACACACTGACTTCCATGAGTAAATGTGCACTGACACACTGTCTTATCGCCAGCTATTTTGTTTACATGGGAAGGAGATGAGGGAAGCAGCTATTTGAGTCCCAGTATAGAAAGAAACACACCTGTATTTTAGCAGCAAGGTTTTCACAGGGTCCACAGGGTCACTTACTGCAACCACCACAGGACAACTCATAGTTTGTGCAACGGTGACAAAAAAAATGATATACACACCCAGACGCACTGACAAGTTTCAGCTTTCTGGACGCAAAGTTGGAAAATAATTATGTTGGGGAAAAAAGAACAATGTGTCTTTTATAGAGACATCTAAACTGAGACACACACACACACACACACACACACACACGTGGCATTCCATACTACACTGTCGCAATGTCCTACACACAAACACACACACACACACACACACACACACAACCGGGGGGAAAACAAAAGCTTCTTCTTTAACAAACTCATTCATAATCATACAGGAACAATTGTGGTCACAAACACATACGCATATACAAGCATAGAAACTCAGACAAAAGCAGTGCTTCATTGTCTGAAGAAACACACAGAGTTGATTACTGTATAATGGCACTACCAATCTAACCTGGCTAATTACAATATAGCCTTGAAACTCAAGGTGAGTAATGAAAAAGAGAAGATGTGAGGGAAGTAGACCAAATGTAAACTTAAATGAAGGGGGGAAAGCAAGGGAGGATGAAATAAATTCAAGAGCAAAATCTTTCCTTTGCTCATGGATGGCTGATTTGTATTGGTCTCTCATGATACAAACACACACAAACACTCTCGGAAAACATAATTCCACACCCCTTTTTTATGTGTAACCGATAACATAACTTTGGAAAAGACAAATCTTCAAAAAAGTTGTTTGATAGTGAACTAATCTATCATGTCTGTAAGTGTTTTTAGCACTATTACAATTGAATCATGTTTTGTAGATTGAATCCAATTGTTTGTATTGACGTCTCATGTGGCAGTAACATTGTTTTTACTTACCTATAACGATGAGTGTGTAGTTGATGTTCACGCTGCCAAACCCGTTGGTAGCCTTACAGATGTAAGTCCCTGCGTCATCAGTCTCCACCTCTTTAATACGCAGAGCGTGCTGTAACACCCTGAAGCGTGTCCAGCCACTGTGGATGTTGCGGCCATCTTTGGTCCACATGATGAGCGGTGGGGGGTCGCCCTCCACGAGGCAGGGCAGCTTCATGGTGCGACCCAGACGGACGCTCTGTCGGTGGGCCACCCGCTCTGACACCCTGGGTGGACCTTAAGGGTGGGAAAGGAAAAGTTGCTGAGATTCTGAAACACTATGATATTTTCTGAAAAATAAAAATGTTTTTTTACTATCCAAGTTTAAGAAATCAGATTAAGTGTGAACAACCAGATTGTTTTAGTGCACTTAAACCTGCTAAAGAAACATTTCACATTTGCTTACAGAAAATGGCAGCAGTAAAAGCCAGCAGTTAGAAGTGGGTGGCTGGTACTCACAGTTACTGTGGTCTAATTAGTGTCCACTGTGTTCAGATCTTTCCTTTATTCTGGTAGGTTATTCTGACCCACTTTGGCAGAGATGCAATATCTTCCTCATAATGACTAAAAACAATCTGATTCCAGATACCAGCCTGATATTCAACATAAACATGTTGAGGGATGGAAGAGCAGAAGTAGGTGTGTCAGTAGATTTAAAATCAAGGTTAGGCTGACCTCCTGTAATGCCTGTCGTCTGACATCTCCACAAACAGCAGCAACAAACCTCTCATTTTCACCACTATTTTCAGAACCAAAGAAGCTTCCAAATATGGCATTTAACACACAGGAACAATCCTTTAACCTTTAATAAGTTTATATTGGCTTAGATAAAAGATTGTCATTTTAACACAGACAACAATAGAATCCCCAGAGAGCTAACACAAAGCCAAGCTTATATGAACTGAGATGTAGTGTCGAGACCTGAAATCAGGCGTGACCTTGACCGCTCAGTAGCCGGTCTACTGTGAAACTCCACACTAGATAAACAGAGAGGGTGAAGGAGCAGGTCCAGGTTGACTGGGAAAGATGGGAGGAAATTAGAGCGCAATGGAGAGAGCAAACAGGAGTGAGGAAGAAAAGAAAAGAAGGTGGGTGAGAGGGGAAGAAGGGAGGAAATAAAGGCAATGAGGGAGGATAGAATTTAAGGGAGTAAGTCTGAAAAGAGAAAGGGAAAGATATATGGCAGAATAGGTGAGCAGTACAAAGAAACACAAACAGGAAGATTGAGAGTTGGAAGCAGGAGGCGTGTAGGAGTTAGCAAGGTTCAGTGCATACTGTATAACTCTGTAGCTTCTCACGACTCCTTCTGGGTTAAAACAATTCCCTCCAAATATAGTACTAAAAACACATAATAGGCCACCATGTAGCAAACAATGTGCACTAACAGACTACAAAAGGCAATTGAATGGAAAACCATCAGAAAACAGCCCACCTCAGGCCATGTCCTGTAGTTTAAGACAGATTTAAAGGAAGGTCAAAGGGTGGTTTGAACAATGTGCCTTATAGAGGCTTATCTAGAAGAATAAATATGGTCTTATAAAGATTAGAAACATATGTAAACACACCTCAAATATAAACATTTAAGGTTAATTTATTTCCCCTTTTGTCTGATTCTTTATCACAGAGACTTAACACTGCCTGGTGCTAGATATTGAGTATTGAGACTAATTTGCCCTTGTGGAAAAAAGGGTTTAATAAACAGTCGTAGACTTCTACCTACTGTTATGTTGCTTTTAGTTTGGCTTTTAGCGGTTTGTGCAGAGGGAAGGGGAAGAGAAGTCAGGATGTGGTCACAGGGGAAGAATATTGCGGTCCCAGTAGAGAAGTATGGAGTAAAAAAAGGTTTTTAGGAGCAAATTACAAGTGGATGGGAGGCAAAAACAGTATGTATGTATAGTCCAGAGAAGTGTTTGAGATTGTAGTTGCCATGGTGCTTTTAATCTACAGCATGTTGATAGAAATAATACCTGTTATGAGCAACCCACTCATAACCCCACTTGTTAAAACTAGGATTTTACCAAGGACAATTTGGGTGATAACTTTGCTTCAGGTAGTCACATGCAGATTTAATTTTGTCTTAACTTTAGCTTATTTAACAGATTTTTTTAACTGATCATGTTGGACTCCTTTTTTAAGCCATGTTCCACATTCCCAGATCTCAGAAACCGGATGTATAAAATGTTAACATTTGCTATTTTAAGTACAAGTAAAAGACTTTTCCCATGAAAACTCCTCACAGATAATTAGTTGCATTCACCTATATGTACATTTACTTACAACAGTAACCACCATGGCTTTGCAACTTTCCTCCAGGGTCTCAAATTCAAAGAAAAAGACTTCACACTATTGGCCAGCAGTGGCCAGCTGTCAAATGTCACCAAAACAAAACAAGGGCCTGAATGTATTTCTCCAAAATGCAGCTGGGGATGTAGGAGATGAATAAGGTGAATCAGAGTAATATACATAAAGCTGATTATATATAAAAGGAGAACAGTTACAGACGTCTCCTAGTCTTTGCTGTCATGACGGGCTGTTTTTACAGGAGAGCAGGAGGTGGACACAATGATGGATTGATGGAGGTAAAATGTGTGAAAAAGACATTAGTCACACAGAGGTATTCACGGGAGCCTTTCTTCCCTCCATCTTCCTCGTTCCTGGACGGGGAATGTGTTAGTTCAGCTGAATGGCTTTCTCATCATGGGCCCGACTGCTCATATTTTCTCCTTTTCCTATTCCCTACCTCTATTTCATTCTCTTTTCTTATTCTTTGCTCTTTTCTGATATTTCCTTTTACATACAGAATATCTCCTTCCATAATCCCCTTTCTCTTTTTCTTACTTTAACTTCAGTTTCTTTCTTTCTCGTCCCAATTTCACTCTCTTTTCTACATATTCCTTCTTTTGTCTATATAAACGGTATGCCTTTAATGTTTCTTTTTTCTTTATATATATTTATTTTTTACTTTCTTTTTTTCCACCAGCAGATTGAAATCTCATTCCCCTGAACTCTTACCACTCCCCTGCTACCGCTTTCTTTTTTGCCCTTAACCCCTCGCTTCCCCTCACTACCTCCTCCTGTCCTCTCTTCTTCTCTGTCATCACTCATTTCCTCTCTCTCTCTCTATTTTGCTTACTTACTCCCTGCTCTCCCTTTTCTCTTTCATCGCGCTCATTCACACCATCATCTTTGTTCAATGCACTATCTCTTCTTTCTCTCCTGAGTGACTTACTGGTCTCCTGCCTGTTTCAGATCTGCATGCACACACACACACACACACACAACTTCCCCAGTTTCTTCCCCAGAGGATCACAGGAGCAGGACCTCTAACTGAACCTCTCAACTTTCGACAGTTAACCTCTCCTACATCTCTCCCCCCGACGAAGGGAACACACACCAGCAGCATCCTTTCCTCCCTTCCTTTCCCTCCTCATTGTGGTCCTCCTCCTCCTCTTCCTCCTCCTCCTCCTCTTCCTCCTCCTCTTCCACAGTCCATGACCGAAGTAAAGTCTTTTTAAATCTGTCTCTAGGGGTGAAACTGAAGAAAGTAAAAAATGTATTCTTCTCTTTTACGAGGCACAGGGTCAGTGTGTATGTGTGTGCGTGTGTCTTTGCACATGTGTGGGTTATTCGTAACATTTATGTGCTGCTGGAGTTTCTGGAAGAATGTTGTATAGAGTCAAATAATGTTAATTACAGTCAGTGTCTCTTTGTCCTTGTGCATCTTTGTCTGTGGATATTCTGTTTAGGACGCCCGTGTCTTTGTGTGTGTTGGGGGGAGGAAATAAAATTGCAGGCCTTTAAAACTTTGGTCTGTTTAGTCCATTTGGGGATTTCAGTGCTTCCTTGCCTTCAACCGGCCTCCCAATGACAATCTAGAGCACCTTGAAGATTGTTAGTCGGCCTCCAGACACACACAAACACACACACCCTCCCTCTCTTTCCCCTTATATGAAGGGTGTGTGAAGGTATCGCGCACGTCTGGTATTCTGCCTAATGACAGGAAAACACAACCCACGTCAGACACACACTACTCCCACAGAGAGGGATCCAGGGCTGGACATCCTCCGCATGGACAGTGGTCTGAAGGCCAAATAAAGCAGAGCAGAAATCAGTTCATACAGTCTGTTCTTTTACTGGTTACTCTCAAAACAACCGTAAAAATACTGCTTAAGTTCCGTTAATGGAAAAGTTTGACATTTTGGGAAATATGCTTATTGAGTGGGAGGATTGATACCATTGTTATGTCTCTCGGTTCAATGCTTAGCTGTGCATAAAGTCTGGAACCAGGGAGAAACAGCTAGTGTTCAGCTAGTATCTGTCTTTCTAAACTCACTAATGTAATTAGTTTCATCTCTACAATCTCTGGTCTAGCGTATTCCAATCCATTATGGTCCACTCTAGTGTATCAACGTTAGGTTTAGGTCGGTTAGATTAGTCTAAGCCAGAGGTTTTCAAAAAAGGAGCCAGGCCTCCCTAGGGAAGCTCCAAACTGTTTTCAGGGGAGGCACTGTAAATAAAATAGAATTTAAAAAAACATTAGCATAGTTTAAATGTGTGTCATCTGGTTAAAGAGATGCAGTAGTTTTGGAGAATTTAACAGTTTTTCCCAGTTTCCCAGAAACGAATAAATGCCTTAGGACAGATTTTTTTCCCACTTTTTTATGTATTTGGTGTAGTCTGCGTCAATATTGGGCTATCCTGGCTCAATTGTTGTTTGTCTATGGGATAAAATCAGATAATAACGAACCCATAGGCATCCAGGAATTGAGTGAAACTAAGCAAGTAGACTAAGGGAGGCTGAGGGGACGACTTTTTCCAAACTTTCTCTGAGGTGAGGCCCACAGTCTCAGACTTTGAAAACCCCTGGTTTAGGCCTATTCTAGTATAGTCTAATAAGATCCAACCCACTATAGCCTTAACAAATCCAGTTTACTGTAGTCCAGTGTGGTCCAGTACAGTCTGGTTCAGCTCAGTCTGGTCTCATTTTGTCTGGCTCTGTCTCATCTAGATTAGTTGAGAGGAATCAATTATGACACTAGTCACCACACTGAAGTGCAGACTGCTTTGGCAAACTAATACTACCAGTACACATTTGCATTTTCACATGCTAGCATTAGCAGCTATAACACAGTCAAGTTCAGCATAAACTCAGATTTAGTACGTTTTGTTTGGGTCTGTGTTTTACACCTTTGAAATTCAAAGACAGTTGCCAGCTAATGTCTGAGCACAGTGCTGTTTGTTCAAATCAGACTCACTAATGCCTTTTACAGACATTTCCATGAGTGAAATATTCTTAGATGACAAAAAAATCAATGCCATAACTGGCTGACAAAGTAGGATTTGTAACATATTTCACATGGGAAGGAGAGCTATAAATAACTATTCTCCATCATAAGAACACAACCGAGATTTCTTGAAAGCATTCGGAAAATAGTTTTAGCATCCAAATACTTAGTGCTGAAAACATATCAGCTAATTTAGTAATTTTTTGTGTTGCATATTTTGGCAGTGTGCAACAGCCGGGACTGCCCTTTATGTTTTGGTTTTGGATCGAGAGTTCGGTTTTTAATGCCCTTAACGTTCCACTGGTCTTAGAGTCACAAGGGTCTGCAGAGTCCAACACAACGTTGTTGTTGGCAGGGAAGTGAGACTGGAGCGAGAGGGGAGAGCCGAGGAATGCTTTTGATGGAGAGCACTTAACAGCGGGACACAGCGTTGATGTACTGCGCAAGGTAGAGGTGTGTGTGTGTGTGTGTGTGTATGCACGCCAAGCTATGCTGTGTGCTTCTCAAAAGACTGGAGCACTGAAAGATAACTGGGTCCTCAAGAGGTCATCATTATCATCAGATCAGTTATAAAAGTAACATTTACCTCTTTCCATTTCTCTTGTACTTTTAACTAAGCTCAGAGTTTATAAAATAGGCACAAGGTTTATCCTTTCGAAATGCGTTTCAATGAGAATTTGTGTGTACACTACTCAAATTACCCAAACGCCCGTAAGTCCGCTATTTATGCAACGCTTCCAGTGAAACCCTGTAATCCTCTGCTGTTATCTTTTTGTATCTGAATTCTTTTTATAAGTGTGAATCCTGTTATCACATCAATACTCTCTAAATTGATTATGATCAGAGGGACTGCTTGTTGCGTAACTCCACATTAGCTGAAGTTGTACTTTTGTCATCAGGCTCTTTACACTGACAGATTTAACCCAACAAAAACCATCTGAGAGCTCGCTAATTGTCTTTTCTTTCCCTAACTGTACTCACGCACAAACTCTAACACACTCAGGCCTTTCTTGTCTTGGCCCGGGGCAACAGGCAGACTGATGAGTACACATTAAGTTGTCTTCTTCAGGCGCACACACAGGTACACTAACACTCTCTTGTTCTGACCCAGTCACTTCCAACCCAACAATAGGTTAACTGCTGCTTGTTACTCTGTCCTGACAGTTAACACTAGCCCTGAGGCTGGGGAGGATATACCGACATCATTTAAGGACTACAAGACACACACACACACACACACACACACACACACACACTCTTATGCACACAAAAACCTAAGGCTAACACTTGTCTCAGACACACACGAAAGAAAAACACACCGCGGCCATAAAAACTTTGAGGAATCTGCTGAGTGGTTGGTATGGCAACCTGATCCACTGAGCGACACCACTGGCTTTCTGAGAGCACGCACACACACACACACACACACACACACACACATACACATACACAAATAAAGGTGTAAAACATTCTGTGATCCTTTTTTCATTTGTTTTATGGCCTGATAAAAATCTCAGACCTTTCGTAAAAATGCGATTTGTTCTTTTGCTCTTACGTTCTACTCTCTCCATCTTCACCCTCTTTCTCTTTCTACTCGTTTCACTACAGCTTTTCTAATAGTTAGTAATATTGTTCCACTTTTCTTCCCTTCTGCATGCTGCCCCTGTCTGCAATCGGGATTTAGAATAAGAATCAATGCTATTATTTAGAAGAAACATATCACACACACTGCTGAGTTAGAAAAAACTTGGAGGAGAAGATTAAAGCTCAAGGATTTCCCGAAAGTCTAAGAATTATATATAACTGCCATACAGTCATGCACTTCCTTCTAAAAACAAAGACAAGCGTTTAAATGTAATGTTAATGTTCTTAAACCAGCGAGGTAAGGTGCAAAATTTACCACAGACCTTTTCCTGTTGGGTTTATACTTGGCATAAATTTGCTCTGTTTAAGCTGTTGACTAAAAAAAGGTATGAATCATTTTTAATGACACACCCCACCCAAACGAATACAGGAGAAAAGATTTATGAAGATGATAAATTTAACTAAGTGAGGGAAAAGGAAAAGGCAATTATGGGACTAATTCGCTTTACTTTGAAATCTCGTCTTGTGTTTATGCGACTGTAGGAAAAAAATGTCTACATACATTAAAATGTCAACCAAGACTTGTTGCTACTTTTTGCATAATTTATTGCAACAGCTTTGTACAACCTAAAGCTAGCTTGTGGCTAATACTCCAATTCATTTCAATTGAAAGTGTTAACTGTTAATATGTCACTGAAATTAAGATTTATTTTTGTGTAAATATAGAAAAATATTTTTCATTTGCTATTGAATGGTCTGGTTTGACACCCGTATAACAGCCTCATGACTCATGACTAACGGTGCCAGTATCTCTCATGGGAAAATAATAACCAGATAAAATTGCCACGTTTCAGGTCACTGCAATGAAAATTCTGTAATTTTACGGGAAACATATCGACCAAGCAGCCACTTATGGAAAGATGGCTCCTAGCCAGGCTCCACTCTGGCACATTTAGTAAAAGTAAACAGTATGTTTATCTTGAAAAACTAGTGTCAAAAGCTCAACAGAAATCATTTTAACACAGCTGCATCTTATTCATTATTCATGTCGAGAGAGTGGATGAGGAAAACAAATTGCCTGGTTCTACATAGACTAAGGCTTCTGTCTCTCACAAAATCATGCTTAAATATAAATATTTTCAGTTTCAAAAAATCCAATTCATCAAAAATGTCAAGGCAACCTGTGAAACCTGCACTCATAAGATCCTAAAATAAACACTGCGGTAGTTTCATCTCATAAAGGGACGACGGAGGATACTCGAACATGGGAAAGGTGGGAGCGAGGCTTTTGAGGAAACCGAGACAGAGAACATAAAGTTCTGCAAACCACCAAGAACCTGCGGGCAGTTGGAACCTGGAACATTCTTTTAAAGCTTATAAAGGGCTTTATGGAAACCACATCATGCACAGTATTCCCTTGTGAGTGTGTGTGTGTGTGGGTAAAATCAACTTGGACCCATTATATAAATGCAGGTTGAGGGAAGTGAAGAAAGTACAGTAAGGGATGAAAAGATACTTTCACACACTAATACACACACACTCCAATGCAGCGAAGTAAGTGATGGACTCAGGAAAGGATAAAAAGAGAGGACTTAATCCATGCAAACAACTACCTGCTAACATTTGAGGATTTACGGGTAAACTGCAGACTGGACATGAAACTGACATTTTAATGACTACCTTGGGTAAAATCCGTAGCAGAGTGTAATTTGCTTTCTACAGCCTTGTTTTAGGTTTACATCCTGTGAGACAAGAAGATAAAAAAAAAGACATCCTCAACGGCCCATTAACAACTTGCAGTCATGACTTGTTGAACAGCAATCTGATCTCACAAACGAAGACACAGAAGGATGTTTTCTCTGTGACTTCTGTCTTTCACGCAAGGACATGAAAAGTAAATTAGATTTGACACAGTTTGACAGTGAGCATATTACAATGCCACACCTGTCTCCTATGATGACAGAGTGTCTCAAAAACATCCATGTGATCTGACGAGGTTTGTTATTACATTACGGATCAAGTAGTTATCTATATTTGCATCTATATGTAAAGCATACAGTATTTTATATATAGACAAATAAAGAGAGCACTGACTAATTACTTAATTTTTTTGGACGGAAGAGGGAATGGTTTTTGCAAGCTTTAATTTCACTTTGGTCAAATAATGAATCATGTTTGGTAAGATTAGTGCACCCAGGAAATTTTAGACCATCAACATATAGCTCTTAACCAAAGGGACAGAGCTATATGTTCTGAAAGTGAAAAAGCTGGGGCTGAAAGTAGGTCAAAGGCCTGAAAGGTATTTGTGTTTGTGTTTATGTGCATCATTCCTAGCCGCTCAGTGTATGGAGGCTGAGGACTGGGTTACATTTTAGGGCAAAAAAAGACCTGAGACAGACAGGGAGCAGATGCTCTGATCCAGATCATGTACATTTTTTAAATAAATCTAGCAGGCGCATGAGATGATAAGTACCAGCTCCAGAATCAAGGGGACTGCCGGTTTCAGCAGCTGAATTTAACGTGCTTTAGCGCCACCAAGAATCAAGAAATAGTTTAACTGAGAAAGAAATTCAGAGGTGTAGAAATGTAAACAACAAAATGCAAACGGTCTCACTCCAGACGACCTTCACTAGTGACTCCTGACAAACACTTGTTAGGCTGCAAAGTTTCCCCCCAAAAGTGCAATGGTGGCAGGTGTTGTGGTTGTATGTGAGGAATCTGAGGTCAGGTCAATTTACTTGTTCAGTCACTGTCAGGTTACAATCACCAGCAGTGGACACAACTTAGCAATGACCCTCTGAACCACAGTACAATTAAACATACCCTTTGTGGTGAACAACTACATTTAGCTATATAGATCCCAAAAAAAAGGCAGTTGTAAACACACCCGTTTGTATAGTAAGTATACGGTGTGTGCCTTTTGTGTATGTCTCAAGTGCCGTGTGCCTTGCAGATAAGGTAAGACATAGCTGGCACAAGATAAGAAATAGTTAACACTCTTGAGTGTGTGTGTGTGTGTGTGTGTGTGTGTGAAGCAAAGCGGTGTCCTCGACTTGACTTTTATCAGTATTTTGGAGGCAGACACTGTTACTCATTAACAGCAGTGATAGCACACACATAAATACACACACATGCACAGTCCCACCACCTGCTGTGGTCAACGTTAGTGATACAGAGGTGAATATTTGCCGTAAGGGAGCATTTCATATTGACATAATACATATAAAGAAGGAGAGAAACAGAGAGAGACTGGTTTTATAAACATCTCAATAGGTGGAGATCTTGCAGAGAAGATATAAAACAACATGGCAAAGCAGTTGTTTCAACGGTATTTCACAATTTAGACAGTTTTATGTAACCCAGATGTCTAAAACTGGCCCAGTTTTAATGCAGAGTCAGACATCTAAATGTCTTTTGATCTGCAACTCAAAAAATCAATACTTGCTGGGTCATCATCTGAATAAACATTGCTTCTATCTCTCCTTAGCTTTTACTCCTGCTACTTCTGTTAGTCTTAAGTTCATGACATTGTTGTTTCTTTCGCATATTACATCCCTGTTAACAGTGTCAGGTACATACGTCTTTACGTTCTGTAAGTTAAGTAAGTTAAGTAGGTTATATGGCACTTTTCAAAACCGTGGTAACAAAGTGCCACACAGTTAGAAATAATTACATCACAAGAATGAAGAATTGAGGACTTCGTTTCAATAGAAAAAACAATACATCCTCCTCCACCTGTGTGTTTTTTGGTCCACTGGGTGGGGAGTCAGAAATTCCACAACACGTAACACACACACACACACACACACACACACACACACACACACACACACACACACACACACACACACTCAAACACTTGGGTACCCCTCCCACATTCCACACCAATCCTCAGCCGTGACTAAGTTCATTTGTTCAGCTCAGGTCACTGTCTCATCTTAGCCTATTGTGTGTGAGTGTGAGAGGGGATTAGGTGTGTGTGAGTGATTGCATGTGCTTAAACTATACCTCTCTTTTTCTATTCTCCCCATTTTGATTGGCGTCTAAATGTCTCCCAAAGTCTTAAAAGGAAAGAAAACTGCAAAATGAAGTGAAATACCCAGATGAAAATGCAAGAATCCTACTGACGTCTTACACAAACCTCAAAGTTGTAACCTTTAACCTCTGCATGTGCCCTGCTTCATATACATCTCTGTTCCACACTGAGCATGGACTTGAACCTTTGCAGATATTTGCACATTTGATGTCTGTATGAAAGCAAGAGGAAATTCATGAAATATTGTGTATATCTCAGTCGCTTGACTAAGAAATAATGTTTACAAAAAAATGTTGGGATGGGTTTTTTGCCTGTTTAGTACGTTTACTTCAGCTTTGTTTGCTTCTACCTGGAGTGATTTTTGTGTACTCAACCCAGGAATCGTCATTTTTCAGTTCTCATCAGTGCGTCTCATTTTCTCTTTACTTTTACTCAAATCATTTGAGTGACTACAATTTGAACGCCTCGCCCATTTGAGTCAAATGACGCTGGCTTATGGACAGTCTCTCTTTAAAGGAATCATTGTGTTGCACTCGTTTTTACATGCAAAAACTGAAAGAAGTAGATGTATGAGTAATAAAAAAAAAGACAGCTTGAGAGACAAGTTCAGAAATGGTATACTTTCTCACTTTTGCACACCTGGCCAAACACTGCATTCTGTTACGGAAAGCTGCAAAAATTGTATGCAGTCTACGTGACTTCGACATTCAAAAGATGAGGGGGGAGAAGCATTCTGACGGCCTTAAGACTAAGTGCGACTCATCATTACCATGCTTTTGAGAAACAACGGGAAAAGTTCAGAAGAAAAAAGGTTTGTCTATAGTCCTGCTCTAAATCATCAGTACATGTGAAGACGTACGAATATCCACAAGTTGAATCATTCCACATGTTGTATTTTTCATGACGCACAGGGTAAGCCAGTAACAGAGCCTGAGAAGTGCTGATTGATAGTGGACATTCCCCACCAAACACAACCACACACACACACAAGCACTTCAATCAATCAATCAGTCATGATGTAACTTGTAGCTGTCAGTGTGAACTAATCCATCGGTCTGCCTCACTTATGTTCTTCTTCATCTCTTCTTTCCCCCCCCGTCATCTTTCTGTGTATATGTGAGTGAGTGTGTCATAATTACAGTCCAGAAA
>JAVQJD010053015.1:0-36499 GCA_036023655.1 Nannoperca australis | reverse complement strand
TCTTGACTCTATTTTCTATTCATTTCACAACGTATGGTGGTGAATAAGTGTGACTTTTCATGGAAAACACAAAATTGTTTGGGTGACCCCAAACTTTTGAACGGTAGTGTATGTCTGTATAATACAAATGGAGCAACTGCCAGCCGGTTAGCTTACCTTAGCACAAAGACTGGGAACAGGGTGAATAGCGAGCCTAGCTCGGTCAGCCCTGTTTCAGGTCTTTGTGCTACGTTAAACTAACCAGCCTATTGTGCATTTTTATTTAGCGCACAAACATGAGAGGTATCGATTTTCTCATCTAACTCTCGGCAAGAAAGAATACTTTCGAAATTAAAGAGTAATAGTAATTGTTTTATATAGCACTTAAAAATTATTATTTTTATTATGTTATAAAAACAAAATAACAAAAAATCTGCCACCAAAGTAGCACGCACTGAGGAGTTATTGCTTCAATTGCCTACAAATAACACTGAGTGAACATGCACATGACCGGCGTCAAATATTCTCTTTAACACTAGATTAAACAACAAAAATGCTACTTACTTGAGTACTTTGGCAACCAGATCATTTTAAAAGTAGAACACAGACTTAAACTGTAAAGCAATGAGAAGCACACAAAAACTAAATCTAGAACAGAGATTGACAAATTACAGATTATTTCATGATTAAATTATATTCACCCAGTTATCTCCCTGTTAAAATTTGGTGAGAACAATAATAATAAATACAGTTAAGCCCTAAACAGTCCCAATCGTTCATCTGTGTTTGTGCTTCTAAAACAATCATTATTCTAAGGTTCCAGGATTGTTTTATTATATTATATTATATAATGTTTTATATTCAAACTAACATATGTACGCATTTGTATTGTACAAAGTTGTTGTTCCAAGTACAGCAGTTATATAAATGATTCGTGGGTATGTATATTTATCCTAAATACATTATGTTAATCCAATCTCAGACATGCTATTTGGGGCAGGGGTGGGGGGGGGGTGGGTAGAGTCAGTTTCCTGTGACAGTTTTTGAAGTAAGTTCCTGTTCCGTGGAACTTAGACAGAACTCCCCCATATAGATAACCACACACACACATACACAAACATACCAACACAGAGAGACACAATATTCCACCTGTGTTTTATTCAGTGAACCATTGATTAAATATTCTAATTTAAGTAAAAGGTTTTATCCAGAGAAGTCATATGAGAAGCACATGACTCCTTTCACTATGTGATCTGTGTGAGTCATTACAGCAACCTTTTTGTCATTATTAATAAAAAGAACTGATTGACAGAGCTAACCAACCATACTACTAATTTATCATATGGAGCGTGACATCTTGTTACTGAAGGGACCTTATATCTATTTGTTATGTCATGTTTATTTTTGTGTTTGCTTTATTTATTTATTTATTGCATTTTGGGGCTATTCGCTGTCTTATTTGCTAATATTTAATTTTATTCAGATAATTTTCTCTGAGGGCCAGGCTTTCTTTTATTTTGGATATCACCTTACAGTGGTGACATATGTACAGTATGTGTGGTAGCGTTTATAATGATCATTAGAAACCCATGTCTTTTGTATTGGGGAAATGAAAATGTTTCTTTTGGGTTTTTGTTTGTTTGTGTTTGTGTGTGTGTATGTGTGTGTGTGTGTGTGTGTGTATGTGTATGTCTGTGTGTGTGTGTGTGTGTGTGTGTGTGTGTGTGTGTGTGTGTGTGTGTGTGTGTGTGCGTCTACATAATGCTTAAAAACAAACATATTGCATCCACTTCCCCCACCAATATTACTATGTACTATGTACTATGTTACTATGTAACCAGGCTGAGATGACGCCATCATCTGCCTTCTGGCTTCTAATGACCAACTGTGTGAGGCACACAAGAAGAAGAAGAAGAAGAAGAAGAAGAAGACGAAGACGAAGAAGAAGAAGAAGAAGAAGAAGAAGAAGAAGAAGAAGAAGAAGAAGAAGAAGAAGAAGAAGAAGGGATGTTGTTGTGTCATTGTGAATAATGGAATCGGCTTCTGGTCACCTCTCTTCCTGTCCTTTCTCTGTTAATAATCAGGAAGATGAAGGGGTTTCATGCAGTGCTTTAGTTTCATCATTCCTAAACTTGAGGATAATCTATATGTGTTTATAATGAATAAGAGGCTCAGTAGTGGAGTTTCCTCTAAAGTAACTGAGAAACACAAAAAACTAAATTGCATTTTTCAATTCAATCTTTAGTTATTCCTCTTTCTTACCCAGACAATATAAGGTCCGTAGAAAATGCACATTATTGTAAAATTTGCTTAAACGTCTTCAACCCCACAGACATTTGTATTTTGTGCAACCAAGCATTGTTCAAACCACAAGAGTTATTGTTCAAATTCTAATCAAGATCTCATAAATATCCATCAATATTCTTAATTCATTTGACTAAATTATGGGGAAATGTAGAGGAAGTGATGCATGCAAGACATCTAGACAATTTCTATTATAATGGTGCAGGCATTAAAACTGTATTGTAGATTTTAATGTTTCATCCATGAAGCATGACATAAGGTCACTCAAGCATTGAAACAAACAGAAGCAAAAAAATGCATGTATACTGTGTAGAATAACTGTGTTTTCACATGTTTTCCACCTGACGTGCACAAGTGGATTGTATTTGTTTCAGCAGGGTTTTATAATCAAGTTGCCTTACATGAGGTGGGTTTATTGAACCCAAACATCAGGTTTACTACTATTGTTATTACTTATTTTACTTACAATACTGTACTATTGCATTGTGAGTAAAGAGCCAACTTTATAATTTTACATTTATTGTAATACTGTACAGTTAAATAAAATTTTTGAAATGGTGCCTGCATAGTAAGAAATCAAAAATGCGATGGTATGTTTTGGAAATGTGTTGACGGCAATTTAAGCCATATGTAATTTTTGGTAAATGAGCTAAACATGGTCCTATGATCTTTATGGGGAATCTTTAACATTTGGAAGTCTAACGTGTGCCCATCAACCCAATTTAGCAGTAACCATACAAAATTCATTATTGGTCACTTTTGTAATAATTCAACAATCAACATTAAATAAAACAACAATATAATTATATAAAGACAAACACGTGTAGTTTCTTTACTACAAAAAATTGTTTATATACAACAATTAAACAGTCTGATAGTAAAACCTATCTGTAATATAATGCCATATTGCATCTAAAATTGCATGCAATTTTATTTATGAACTCATATAAAAACATGTATTTATTGTAAAAAAATAACACTTTCTTGTAATGATTAAGCAGAGATTAGACAGAGTTTGTGTTAGCACTGTACACATTTTCAACATTACTGATATACTGTATTAGCGACATCCTAATATTGAGCTGCAGCTTAAAAATCTTACTATAAGAGATTTGCTACTGCTCATCTTTATGTTTCCATATATACATTTTAAAAATTCAAAACTGATATTGGCTGAATTCACCTTGTCATGGTATGTCAGGAAAATAAGGAATGGGCTTAATATGTTGTATATTCAGTCTAGTACACGCTGATGAGCACCTGGCAGGCGTTTTACTGCTCACAGTTCAGGCAGTGATGGGCATGTTGTCCCTGTAGCAGGCTGGCCTCTGGGGGGCGCTGTAGCTGCACAAGTCCTGGTAGATGCGGGCCATTTGGTCAGTGGCCACATTATCAGACATCTCCAGGTTTGGGTTGTTGCAGTAGGGCTGGGAGCGCCGCATGTTTACTGCCTCCAGCAGGTGCTGGCAGTTCACCACAGTGATCTGCCATAGAGAGAGGAGACAGAAAGATTCCTATTTATTGTCAGCATATTCAACAGTATTTGTAGAGATATTTTCTGTGGTGGAAAGGTTTCAAGTTCTAGGTTGGAAAAATATGTATATTTCTGTTGTTCACTCGGTCAACCATGACACATGTTATGACTTGACTGGTCTTACCTGCACAATGATCAGTTTGCCCTTGGCATTGCTGAGATTATGGAGCTCTTCTCCAAAACACAGAGTCACTGTTGGATCAGGAGCCGGAAACTGACCCTCCTGGTACAGCTGTAGAGCTGAAAAACACAAAGTGTGTGAACAGCTGTTCAGTCTTTCCGAGGTATCCTCGCAATCCTCCTTTATAATGTAGTTTGGTGTAAGCATTGATAAGAAATGTATGCGTTTAGCATTGATTTTGAATCTTCTGAGCTTTCAAATGACTGAAGAAACATAGAGGCTCACCTTGAAGAAACCTTTCTGTGTCAAAGATCTTGACTACAGCATCTCTCTCAAGTTTACAAGGCACGGGGCTGTATTGTGAGCCCACTTCCCCTAGCCCGCTCCAGAAGACACGGCTCTGGCACAGCCTTTTGATGAAGATGCCCTCTTGGTTGGCACGGACCAGTACACCTCTCTCCAGGTGGCCCAGGAGCTTGCGTGTGACATGGCGCTGGTGGTCGTACTCGATGAGCTCAGCTGGAGGGAAGTGAACACTCTGCATGCTGTCAGAACTGTATAGGGCGCCACGACCCAGGTGCTGTTGTGGGGAGATCCGGCAGCCTTCAGGATGAGTAACCACCGTGTTGTGCATCAGCTTTCCTCCGTAGAAGAAACTTATCATCATTTGGGAGAGTGCTGGGGAGGAGAACACTTGGTAAGCTTTGCAAATGAAAAATAATTAGTGCAAATGTTGCAAAAATAATGACATAATGCATATACCCTGTAAACCTTTTATGTTATTATTACTGTTGATGCTTAACTATCGACCTGATGTTATTATGACGCTATCATAGATAACATAAATGAATACCTGAGCTGAGAGGGCCTGATGGCAAAGGCTCCTGATGCAATGGGAAAGCTGTGAATGACAGGAGGAAGAGATGAGTTTTTAACACAGTGGACATGACCACAATGTCATGTCATTTATTTGCTGCATCAACAGAAAAATTATTTCTCTAGCACGATCTCAGAAAGAAACAATCACCTTAGTCAGCAAGATCAAGTTCAACAGGATGTTAGTCAATTCTGCCATTGCAGAATTCAACAGAATAGAGCAAATAACCTCTATTTAGCACCCACATTTGCAGGGACATGCGACTGAGCTTTCCACTGTGGTTATTTTCAAAAGGTTTTTGACAAAAGGTACTGAAATGCCTGGACAGACTTATAGCCACAACGCTGACTGAACTGTGACTAGCTTAATTTAATCAGAGGATTGGTGGTGGAAACTGGGTAGAAAAATATGTCTTACTATTGATGCTGCCCTGGGACCAGTAATCTGGACTGGCTTGGATACTACAGCCTTCCTCCTGCAAAAACAAATGAGTTGCTGTCAACAAAGCACCTTTGTACACCACAGACGATCATGTGGGAGTATGTGCATGACTGATGCCACAAGCATTGTCGGAGACAGTGCAGTGTGGTGGTAATGAGAAAAATAAAAGAGCTGAGTGGCAGTACAGGCAAAGTGTATAAACAGGTGGGAAATGCGGTTTAATCAGTCGTTTAAAGCGAGAGGTAGTCTCACCTCTTTAATGAGCTCCTCTAGTTCTGCAGGGCTGCAGTCCATGTCAGTGATATCACCAGAGCTGGTGGTAGCTGCCATGGCCATCATTGAGCTTTTGCCATCTGTGGGTGAAAGAAAAATACATTTTAACTCTGTTCATGGTACAAACATAGTGGTTACCTGCCAAACTGTCATTTAATGATTCTTAATTATTGCATGAGAAATCAGAGATGTGTTGTCCTGGAAATTAGTAGTTTACAAAATACCATTATGCAAAATATCTTCAGTGCTGGCTTTCAGGACATTAATTGTTCAAATGTTTGCTAGCAGTTGGATAAAAGAGACATGGAGTTTAACTGAAATGTAACACATAAGCCACAATAACACAAACTCACGCTTCTGCTCTTCCTCTGGTACAATGCGATAGACTTTATAGGGCTCAGAGATGTCTAACTGTGACCTTTCTGTCACCTCCTCAAAGTCAGGGCTTTTATTCAGGGCACAGCGGAGTCTGGTCTTCCATGTTGCAGGTTCAGCCTTGTCCCCCTCCTTAAACTTGCCTTTAAACACAGCCCAGGCCTGTGGAGGGAAAAAAACAAAAATTTAAAATGGTATTGTATTGAAGTTAAGTCAGATGATTCAAGAATAAAACTAATGAAACTGATCCTTCCCTTCTAACAAAAAATAAACAAAGAACTAAAGGAATGAAAGAAGAAAGATAAAGAAAGAAAAAAAGAAAAAGAAAGTATGATTTACCATTACATTTTACTACATTGTATCAAAATGTATGGCAATTTAACATGCATAACATGATACTTTATAGAGTATAGTTTATAATAAGCTGTTCAAGTTATAAGTGATGTATGCTAAAAACAAGTGAAAACAACATTTATTAAAAAAGTCTGTACAACGAATCAGACTTGAAAAAGCGCTAGACGGGTTCATCAAGTTTCAATTTTCAAAATGACTTTTGGTTTTACGCGGAGCGCTGCGCGTAAAAGCACAACTCTACAGGAATCTATCCATGGGACTACACGAGAGTGCTGCCAAACCTTAAAAATAGATGCGTCTACTTCTTGGTTGTAATCCTGTTTTCCTGCGTGTTTCCATGGAATTCGAAACAAAGTGCGGCTTTCATCCTCCCACTGCAGTCCAGAGTACTGTCCGCTCTGGATCTGCTCCACCAGCCACTGCTTCAGTCTCCGACCTCCCGTGTTTGACATCTTGATGGAGAAAAGTTGCTGTATGGATTGTTGAATTGTGCCTAAATGAGGAAGATATACTTCTTAATAATATCAAATATCACTTAATGTTAATATTTACTTTTAATATATTCATCTAATGTATCTTTAATCAAGGTAAAATGTATAACTTAACCCTTCAGAATAGAAATAAAAAGTAATATAACTTACAGTTTGGTTAGCAGTTGAGCTCTTGGCCCTGTGTGTGATATCTTGAGATGTTAACAGACCGCTCACTGTGAGATTTTGTCAAGTGAGTTCAACGTCTCCCTGAGACATGCCTATCAAGTTTATTGTGCTCCGTGTTATGAATGAAGTAGCTGGGAGACGATTTGACAGCGCTGCCTCACTCTGACCAATGAGCGCGCTGAAGCTTCAGTGAGGCCTGCCCATTCCGGAAGTGTTGTTCTTCGAACTGCGGGCATTTACAAGAAATGGCCTGACACATACGATGGTTGTTAAATTGCTGCCCACGCCAAAAGTCTCAGACGTGGAGCGCTGAATAAACCCGGAGAGTCACATGTTACCTTGTGCTGTGGGGGATTTCTGCTCTCCAGACCCCCCCCACGCACACTCAGCACTGATGTGAAACCTCAAAAAGACAGCACAAATAGTGCAGGTATGGTAGCCTACGGTGCTATGGTGCTGGCGGAGATAACCAGATCATATGTGTGTGTGTGTGTGTGTGTGTATTTGTCTAATATCAAAGTCATATCAAATATGATGGTGGGGGTGGGGGTTGGCCAGACGTCATGCTATCAATGTATTGACAGAGCACGTGGTCCTCATTAATGAACTCCTACTGTCTATCCACCATGAAGCCAGACCATTCCTGTAAACACTCTTTTGGGACTGATGAGAGCTGAAACAATTAATTAATTCGATCAAAATGAAACTGTCAACCGTTTTTAAAAATGTAATAATCTTTTTGTCATTTTCCAAGCAAAAATACTGAACAGTTGTGAGGATTTGCTGTTCTTGTTTCTCTTATGTGAAAGTAAATTGATCATTTGGGGGTTTTAGACTGTTGATTATTGGAAACAAGCAATTTGAAGATCAGTGAGCTTGGGGTTTTTGGAAATTGCAAGTTTATTTTTCACTATCTTTTGACTATAGACCAAATGAATCAATGAATAGAGAAAATAATCGGAATATGACAATGAAAATGTTGTTTGCAGCCGTAGGCCGATCATTTTGCTGATACATGTTCCAAATAAAGTACAAGCCAATTTAGATGCCAAAAAACTGGAGATAAAATAGAAAGAAAATTCAAGTGACTTGTATAGGTTTTTCCTTGACGATTTTATGGGAGAGAATTGTTGTTCTGGTAATTAATTTAAAGGTAATTTAAAACCTCAAGGAAGCATTCCTGATCATTTTCAGTATTCTGGAGTATTCTCATCTTGATTCCTTTTATCACAGGGCACAATTAACAATTTGGAATCATAATTATAGAGTAGAGTAGTAATCTTTCCCTAATACACAACTGCAGAGCAATATCATCCACCAACCTACCTTTAAATCACAATTCTCCTCTCTTCAGTCACAATTTATGTATACATTCTACAGTCTTATTGATTGGTAATGCTTAAATAATATATATAACTATACAGGTTTGTTCTGTGTCAAGTATAATGACAATGTCTTATAATGTAATGTACCATTTTCTTTGTTAAAGTTTTTTCCTGCAATTTGACCACAAAAATGGACAGGAACTAAAACTTACACTAAAACTTAAAATACATTTATTGTACTACAAGTCTTTCCTCAATTCTGTCTTTCACAAACATATTACTTTCTGGTTCTTTTCATGACACTGCACACCCAGCGACTTGTGGTGTAAAGCAGCATTATCAGGTGATGAGTAAAACCCAGAAACCTCTCAAACCTTAAACGTGGACTGAAATTCAAGAAAAGTTATTCTGGAGTTTACTCAGTGCGGTTATCAAGCTGCTTCATTTGACAAGCAGCTGATCAAAGGCTGTGCACTTGAATACTAACCATGTATATAGTCATTTTATCTGCCCAGGATTCCTATTACTTCCACAGGGACACATACCATGGTGTTCATATTACAGATTTATTAGTATTTCCATATTTGTCAGTTCCTGCATTTTATTATAAAAAACAAACAAAAAAACACCATAAATACGCAATTAATACAGTTAACTGTACCAATAATTTTATAACACTAATGACCTTCAAATCAACCTTATCACAATGAAAAGATAAATCAGAGCTTCAGTACAATCAGGAAGACGTAAGCGTTTGGACTGCAGAGATCCTTCATGTGTAGTTATAGTTTTACTCACCCATACTTTATGTAGCTTCCCAATTTAACCTGCTATGTATTACTTAAAGGAACATTTTGCCAATTCAGCTGTTGTGTTTCTTTAAATGGCCACGGCATAAACTAATGTTCTCTACACCTCTGTAGCCAAATGAAGCAGCCTAGTTTACTAACAAATCCCACCCTTGGCTTATCAGTTGATAAAAGAGACAGTTGAAGGTGGACAAACTACAGAGGGTTTGGCTGTTGTGCTTTTTGTCTTTTGTCCTCTCTGCCTGATAAGATATCTCAGGTAAGAGATATTCCACTGTGGATTGTTGGTGAAGGATTCTGGTGCCGACATTAGTACAAGCACAGTCGGCATGACATTTTCTTCAAGACGAACCAAATGAAACAAAAAGTACAAACAGGAATGAAAGAACTGTATCCAACTAGGTGTAAACAGATGTTGTGTACTTCAGGGGCAGTGATGGGCAACAGTGATATATTGTGGTGTTGTTAAAACATCTGTAAGTGGCTAGCACACACCTAGTGGGGCTAGCTATCTGCTAACAACACCATGACCACTGTTTGGTTATTGTGTATATTAATGGTACATGCAATGTCAAAAGCATTTAAACATCGGACAGGCAAGCAGTAACGCTCGCTTTCAGTAGGATGTACCTAATAACAAATGTTATCCTGTCAGCCTGGCAAGCATGCTAACTTCCCCAGCTGCAGTGTTGACCAAAGTGTTTACCATTCAGAGCTTGTGCAGGACTGCAAACTGGTACATGTCAGAATAACTGGTCACAACCGGTGCCATCAAATTGATTGCAGATTTGTGGATTTCTTTGTCAGACTAGAGAGCCACATAATTAGGGTAAAATGTTTCTTTAAGACAGAATTAATTAGCCACGTCTTTAAGGCTACCAAACGGAACATTGCAGGTGTTCGGAGTCCACATGGAAGTACAGTTTGATGATCATGGCTAAGGTGCTGAGGTGTTTTAGAGTAAGGCGTGTGAGAGCACTGACACCACTGTTGTTGTTGTACTCAGTTAAGAGAGTACGGGCGGTACTGGTAAGAAGAGTCTGTAGCCCAATTCTAAATCAACCGCCATTGCTTAAAAATGACTAGACAGATGCAAATAAAGTATAAAACATATACTTTAAGAGGGCACTTAAAATGATCCTATGCTTTCAGAGTTGTACAAAGGCCTTAGAGTTGGATACAACTTGGGGTTGATTTGGAATTGAGTAGAGTAATAGCTACTGCCATTTACAAACGGCATTAGGCAGGACTTTAGCATGACCAAAGGCCCACGTTTCAGGTGCTGCCTTCAGGATCTTCAGATCTTCAGGGTCGGACGGCAGAGTACAGACACATACACTCTAATTTATCCAGCGCTGGTCTGCTCCTCTCCTCTGGCTCTAATGTTGCTCTTTGTACTGGCTCAGCAGGGCGCCCACCTGCTCCTGATCATTAAATGGACTGGGACGGAAACTGGACCGTAACCATGCTTGGTACTGGGGACAAGAGCACAGACAAAAAAACGAAATAATCAAATGTCATTGCATTGAGGTTTTCGTGTACATGTATTATTATTATGTATATATAATTTATATATACATTTCTTGTATGTGCTGCTTTGTGGCCATAAATATTGTAGCTTTTTGTCTCCATTTAATTGTTAAATTATGTAATACGGGTTTGATGTCTCGGGTCAGTTGGCCATGGAGTCACATATCTTGGCTTTCATTAGCCTTGAATGAACCTAATCACATTGGATTTGAGTTGGGTTTTTAGTGTACTGAACTTTAACTTACTGAAGAGCCAGTATGAAATGTATGTCAAGAAATAATAACAAGTGTTCCGTTTCATCTCAGTAAGAGGTAAAAGGGCGGGGAAAGGGCAGGACAGAGTCCTGGAAGAAACACTTCTCAGGAACAGTTGGCTCTCTGTAGACATTCCTGCTCGCACAGTCACCTGCTATTCATGATTTCCCCTTAAAACCCCTCATATTGGTTAAAGGAAAATCTCCTCTTTAAAAACATTCAAGTTACTGTAATTCTGACATCTTGGAAATTCAGGAAATGTTCATTTGAATATGTACATCAACACAGCCTAAATCAGTACGTAGCAAGTTGACAACAACTACAAAGCAGTGGTGAAGTCTTACTGGAAGCTAAATTGTGATTTACATTTGTAAGTGAAGGATAAACTCCTATTTTGTTCTCAGTAACATCAACCATATTGACCTACATTGCATTTTCTGGTGTTTCAGTTGTAGAGCACACAACATGAGAGGGTTTGGTGTGATAACTCCCTCCCTGAAACTGATTAAAGTGCCATTTTTGCCTCTTCAGTTTGTCAATATTTTAAGGGTCTCACAGATGCATTGGCCTCTTGGTCAGATCACAGAGGTGTGTAAAGTCCCCTTGCAGTTGGTGAGCCGATGGTAGTAGGCAGTATTGGCTTTTTGAAGATACATACTATAGCAGCATACTTTGTGTGTAAAGGTAGTCATTCATAAACAATGAGTTGGTATTAAATGCTACATCCTTTCCAGGAAAGATTTTCAATTTTGGTTTAACGACAGAAGCTGGTCATAAAAGCGCAGAATTGCAATTTTTCTAGATGTCAAGGAATTATATGTTATTTTGTGCAATACCTTGTTTCTTATGAAATGCAATGAAGTGAAAGTCACTCTCAATGAATACATTCATCTTCCTAAAATCTGTATTTGCACCCTCAACTCAATCCAAAACAAAACAGTATTGCACTGACTCATAACATTAACAAAACTGTAAAAATCAAATTGCGTGCGCAAGATTCCGATAATTTTCATTGTGTCATCTTAAAAAGAAAATGAAACTTCAAAAGGGGATGGCATTACAATCGGGTAAAGCTCCTAGTAGAATTTGTCCCCTTAGAGCTCAAGTCATAAACTCAAAGTTAAGACAAAGGGTGGATTAGAGGCAGATAGTTGTTGGAAGGCTCAGGTTCATAGCATAATTGCTTCAGTCTTATAGTTTAGATAAATTACATGTGGGAAAAGCACAAATACAGAAAACCCATTTCCCCTTAAACCCTCGAAATCAGTGCAATATCTACATAAAATGAACACTTTTTCATTCATGTCATGTTGCAAGATGCTGACAGTAATGCTAAACACGTGATGAGCAGTGCCAAGCTAATGCAATCCCAGCAAACCCCATGCAGTTCCCCTTCTCTTCTCAATGGCTAGGCCAATGCGATTGTAATGGAATCAGAAACTAGTTGCCAGTTTTGCCTGCAAAAAGTTAAACAGCTACCTACAGTGTGTTCATATACACATTACACATTCTGCCAATAGTAAAATGCTATGGAGATGAAGGCTTGATATAAAATGCAAATAGAAATTTCCTTATGCTCCAAACAAGATTGGACATTAAACCAGGACGTTTAAACCAACATTTTCTCTAAGTGTTGGTATTTTTCAAAGTGAAAGTAGACAAATCAAAACTATGAGCAAGAATGCGGGATCACCGATCATGTACCCTTAAAGGCTCCTCACCCATCAAAATAGCAGAAATCCACTGTACAGATCCCCGCAAAGCCAATATATTTCATATATTCACAGTTTGCATTTAAACAGGACAATGTCTCTTAAAGTACAACTGAGGAAGATTAGGACCACTTGCTCTGGGTTCTGATATTAGAAAAATATTGGGAATGAATAATGAGATTTTTTAAATATAAAATTAAACAGATAATATGATCCTTGCATAATAAAAGACTCACAAATATGTTTTACAAACTCAGAAACTGATTCCCAGTTTGTTTGCACAACGGTCTCCTTGCTGCTGTTTAGTTTCTGGCTGTATCTCAGCTATGACAGCTTAGCTGTAGAGTTGATGGTGTATTGTGAAACAAACCACGGCTGTTTACTAGCCTCTGCAGGAATAACGAATATATATTAACATAAATATAAACAATTATAAAAACATTACACAGCAATAATCCTGCATGAGACAGCCCACTGCAACTGTCAGGTATATTTTGATCCATGACACATTAGAGCCACAATCATCGGTTGACAGGTTAATCACAGACAGCTTGTGCAGTGTGATGGTTGTATGTATCATATCCTGTGAGTTCCTGTGCATGTGCAGAAGGCTCGCAGAATCAGTAACTTCTTTTAAATCGCTTCTTAAAACCTGTTTTTATAGACTTGCTTTTATGTGAAGTTGTCTTTTCATCGTCTTTTTATTGCTTTTACTATTCGTTTAAGTTTGTGTTTATCCTTAATTTTTTATCTTGCTTTTGTTTTGCTTTACTATTTTGCTTTTTGGGTATCCTACTTTTGCTTTGTCTGTTAAAGCACTTAGTAAACTCGGTTTTTAAAGGTGCTATATAAATAAAGTCGTCATTATTACATCCAGGTAGCTTTGTATGACCAACAAGTGCACATAAAACACTAAAGCATTTACAGAATGCTAATTTATTGTAGAGCTACTGCTGGAATGCCAGTGAGCAAACAGATGATAAAATATGGCATTTGTAAACATGAAAGTTTTAAAGATTATAGCTTAAAATCCCCTTTGACTTCAGGCTGTATCAGTGCTAATTGTAAAAGGGTGCCAGATGCTGTCTGTAGGTACTGTGTGTGCATTGTGTGTTTACCTCTGAGACTTGTGTTGTCTGGTACTCCTGCAGCTGCTGCAGGAAGCCATAGTTCGGGCCGACAAAGGAGCGAACAGCCTTGACGGCAGACAGGCACTCCTCCAAGCTGTAGTTGGTGACAGTCATCAGGTAGGCCACCACTATGGTAGTGCTGCGGGAGACACCTGCAAGGCTGCAACAAAGCAGAGCATGTGGAGTGGTCATTGTCATAAAGCAACTAGATGTTAACCACCTTATTTCTTACTGCTAACAGGTGTAAGAGAACAGGTACTGTGTAGGACAGAACGCCTAAAACTGATCGCTGATTTGTTTTTCTCAGGCGTGTTTTTTGGTTCTATCCTTTGAGGCAGGCTTTGATGAAAACCTACATCCAAAGTAAACATGATGTACCAAGATGCCAAGACGGAGCTGGTTACAGATTTAGACATAAAAACCTACCAGTGAACAAGACAAGATCCACCGTTCAGACGACATTCATGTATGAAGCTGATGCACTCTTTAAAATGCTGTAATCTGGAAAGAAAACAAACACAAGAATTTGTTATATTACTAACTAGTTTGAAAGTCTGTCAAATCTGTTAAATAGCATGCATTTTCCTGCGGTATGCAGTACAAAATATAGAAACAAAGATTTTAGTCACAAATAACACTAGTGCTATTTCTCATCAAATCTAAAAACTAGCTTGCTTTTACTAAGGTAGAGGGGTTGTACAGCTAAATTTAGATTACACCTTATAGGATATGAGAAAGGACACCTTGAACTGAAACTCCTGTGCTGAGGCCCTAGCTTTGTGTTTCAAATAGGTAGCTGAAACTGTGATGATGTGATACTATTCTGATTTTGACTGTAGAAACAGCAGGTAACTTTGAAATGTAGTCAGAAGTCCCAGAATGGGGCATGTAGTTCTATTAGATTTTTGCTCGTTCTTAAAAAAACAAAAGACATGTCGAGGAGTAGTGATTTTTCTTTCAACTACTCTAACTTGTCATGTGAGAAAAAAAAGGTCAGGTCTGCTCAAACAGAGAGTCTGTGGTAGACCAGAGCACAGACAGACAAGGGAAGTAACTGTCCTCGTTTTTGCCTATCTGCAAAATTAAATCAGTTTCCAGCATTCATTTATTCTGTGTCTAAAATAATCAAGTGAATCATTTTAACTAAAATACAGAAAATAAACTCCTATACTATTCATGTGAACGTGCTTCTGCCCTCCAAACTAAAATGGTATTACTCACACAGATGTTGGATCAGACCAATGTTTAAGACTCTTCTCAAATATGCAAGCCAACTAAGAGAAATACTAAGAACCCCATTCAAATTATATTGTACCCCAACTGCAAAACACAAACACAAAAATAGCAGCTTATTATACAAGATCACAAAAATCCTCACAATGTCAGTCTACTTTGAAATAAAAATGAACACAAAGCACAGTATAGTGCATCTGTTCCTCAAATATCCTGCTTGTTCGGTGTCAGGAAACACTGATTGTATTTTTGCATAATCAAGAAGTGCATGGCTGATAGCACCGTCTCCTGAGGAGCAGATGCTGGTTACCCAATAGCAGACAGAATAACAGACTGGGGCTAAAATAGATTGACTGCCACTTTTCTTTTTTCCTCCTTCCTGAGATCCAAACTCCTCTTTGAAAGATGTCTCCTCAGCGTTTCCTAGCACAGAGGTTTCCGTCCGTCTTGTTTAATATGCAGAACATTACCGTGTGACAAACATTTTAGGTTTTAACTAGCTGAATCCAGAGAATAATACTGAAACAAAAATAAGCTGTTGAGCTACTGTACATTTGAAAGGCAAAAAGAGCACCTTTTGCGATTCTATGTATGTGGAAATGCCATTACACCGGTACATATTAAAAATTAATCTTACAAAGTATACCACCTTATTTATACCACAGTACACGGTAGACATGCAGAGTCCTCGCGCAAATGCACAACTCATTTTGGAAATGAGTGATGCAAATGAGTTTACACCTTCATGGTCAATGCACACTGTACATTAAAACCATAGCATGCTTGTCATGAGAATGTTAATTAAATAAGGGGAATCCCTGGCCCCCAACAAACTGTGCATGTTAGCAGCTATATAAATCAACATTTAAGGTCATTCCAATGAAATATTTTGTTTTAATTCAGAAGGTGCTTACATCACAGCACTGGGTGACAGTTCTACAATAACCTTGATAACTTCAACAACAATGGTGACCAAGTTGGCCTTGACGTCGCAGCTTGTTGTTACTGACATTTAACCTTTGTAAGTCCACTCGCCACCCACTGCATGTCTGGCAATTATAGAAATGGACATTTCTGAGGCCCTGACCAAGATTTGTAACTTTTATCTAATTACATTTTGTGAGAGTTTTTCCTTTTTTCTCTCATAAGGGTCTAAGGCTAGTTGTAATTCTAGTTTAGTTTAGTAGTTAATCTTCTTGATTTTTTCTTTTACAACATGACTAATGAAGTCTGTTGATGCAGTAACCGTGTTTTAGGGCTATACAAATTAACCTGACTTCCTGACATCCATCTCAAGAGCTTTAAGGAAGTTAAAGGTTTTTCAAACAGCTACAAACTGCTGCTGTTGCTTCAAAAAAAATACAGAGCCTGTGTGAGAAAGACATCCCTGCTGTGGACCTTGCACATGGGAGGGGCCATCAGACCTGGCCATAGGGGGTCCCTAGCTTGTGGTGAGCAAGATGGGGCGTCAGTTGGCCTCATGCTCCCATCAGTCAGACCAGTGATTGTGACAGAGGGGGTTTATTAAAGCCCTGGGTGGTCGAGGCCAACAGCCAGATGTCACACTAAGGTTTCCTTCCTCTGCTGCCTGAGGGAAGGACATTTGATTGCGACAGTGGAGGTCAGATACCTCCAACCCAGCCCAATCAGCAACATCCAACCAAACACTAAACCTCAGTTTTCATTAACTTGCATTTTACCCAGCTTTGTTTTCTTTTCTTTTTTTTTTCTTTTTACAAAGTAAAGTAACTAGAGTTTACTGGATTGAAAGAGTCAACTCCTTTTGTCCCATAAAACTGAGTGACAAAAGGAGTTGACTCTTTCAATCCAGACCAAAAAAAGACCCCACGCCCTTTTTTCAGTGTATTCACATATACCTCTGCATTAACTTGCAGTCTGACAGCCGCCTCGAACATTATCATTTTTCTGATCATGGTGAATTGAAAAGTTCTGAACTGATAAATACTCGTACAGGATCTTATATCCTTGCGACACCAATGACCTGTGTTCAGCCTGCATTCAACCAGGCAACTTTGTCTACGATGTTGTCAGGAAGTGAATCAACTCGACCCACATCAAACATTTCCCCTGCTTTTCTCTCGTCTTTCTCCCCATTTTAGTACAGCCAATTCCCTCATTGTACGGTCCTTGTCACTGCAGACTCCACCTTTTGACCTGTGGATGTTGTAGAGAGCAAAGGGCCTCCTGTCAGCAAACAGCTTCACAGGAATGGCATTAAGCACTGAAGATTTATGCAACTCATTCCTTCTGTGCAGCAGAACCCTGATCTACCAGCAGAAGGCAGCAGCAATGGAATAATCCCCCACCAGCTCCAGTACTGACTTCAAAGCGGGCCGTCTACAGGGGTTGCAAGACATGAGACTGCTCTTTTGCACTGATGCTCAAACCGCAACCGATGATCGATGCCTCTGTTTTGTGCCGTCAGCCCACGACGAGAAGTTAATCCAGATTTACTGCAGCTAGTGTTGCGTTAGGTCAAAGGCCCTACAGAGAAATCAACATAAATGGGATGACTAATGCGCTGTGTTAGCAACCGTTCCAAGGGTGGAGGGACAGCTCATGCCTCTTTCAACACTGGGTCTGCCTCCTGATGAACAATTACACCCTGAACACTTTATTCCATTTCCCTCTCGCATTCACACATAAAACACTTGTTAGTGATCAGTCTTCACAGTGAATCTAATCCTGCAGGCCAGGGTCTTCTTTACTTCGTATTATTAATAGTATTTAAATGAACTAGGAGCTACGGGTCACTTTGCCCTCTTCTCTACTGCTTAATGTAGGCACTCTTCAGTATACATTAAGCAAGCCATTGTTAGTAGTAAATGTCTAAAAACTACCAACAGTGTAATTATGCAATAAAAAAAAAAAGTTTTCTAAACTGTAAAAAATCTTCATTTAATCTTTAACGGTTTATATTGGGCTGTCACACCCTGGCAACACAATCTGGAGGGTAATAGTGTTGAAATAGTACTGCATGACTCATCAGTGCTTGAGAAATTCATATGGACAAAGATATTTTAAATCTAATTGCCTGAATCTGACAATTATCTGTCTGTCTGTCTGTCTGTCTGTCTGTCTGTCTGCCTGTCTGTGTGTGTGTGTGTGTGTGTGTCTGTGTGTCTACTCACAGGTTCTGGCTGGGAGCATCGGCTGCATGAATACAAAGGTACGTCATGTCCTGTAAAACATACATGAAAATCTCTATGACAACTAAAACAAAATTCTTGAATATAGGCCATGCATGTCATACCTGGAACTGTAAATCTTCATCGATATTTCTATTAATGGCTAAATCTGTCACACCTATCTAACGTGAGCCCTAGAACAATTTATGGTCTAAATGTGAAGTAACAGGCTTAATCTCTGTCTGTATTTTTCTCAATATATCACTCAATATAGTTCTTTACCATCACTGTTTTCTGGGGCTTAGCATTTAAGGTCAATATATATTTAACTCACTGTTCAAGACAAGCCTAAGAAACTGACAGAACACTTGAATTTGTCTGACACCTGGATGTGACATGCTGTGGGTTTTGCTGAGGAACAATAGACAACAAGGTCCTCTGAAATAAATCACTTTCTTCTGCAACAAATATCAGAGCTAAAGAGCTCACAGAACACAGTGTTGAATAATACACTTACTGTCCTGGTAATTACACAAGATCTGAGCAATTATTAAAGAAACCTGATCAGTTTCTGAAGTTTCTAATATTGTTAGCTCCATGTCTCTCTCTCACACACACACACACACACACACACACACACACACACAATGTAAACCGTCCATCTTGGGCACAAAAATCTCTCAACTCCAACCGTAACTCATCACCACCCCCAGCTGGCTGACAGGACACATCACATTATTAAATGCCCAATCATAACAGAAGCTCCAGGTAAAAAAGAAGTACAAATAGTTTGACCCACCCACGATGGATGTTCCACTAACCTCAAGCACGGGCTTAGCATTGTTGTACACAGACAGGATGTGGGTGATGCCATTCTTACACAGGCTCTCTCTGTTTTCTGCATCTGGGACAAAGAGAAGACCAGTCAAAATTGTAAGCTGCTGCAGAGGCAGGTCTGTGAGCTGTTTACTGCCCTGCAACATCATTTGGTACTGTTAGGCCTGTGGTCACTTGCTCCTGTCACTTAACTAATTTTAGCCATTATGCTTGGTCCGTCAACTGGAGCCATCGTCTCGGCAGCTAAAGATAGAAAGTTAGCTGGGAAGGGGTTGTTCCAGGGCAGGGAATGGCATTCTAATGACTGGTGACTCTTATATAATGCAAAGCAACACTTTGCTCTAGCTTCTTAATTATCTTTTGTCAACAAGGCATTTACATCTTTTTACTCTGAAATCTACGTTTGACAAAAGAACAACTTACATTTAAAACATTCATAGTAAATATGGAAAAAAGCTTTTTTTAGTCCAACTTTTTGTCGATGTTTTGGAAGAATAGTGTGTGCTGCATTAAAATTCTAATAAAATAAAGCAATATGTTTAAGAATGCTACTGGTAAAGTCCTGCAATATTTTGTCAGTTGACACGACTGTGTCAATCCCCCCACCGCTCATTCTTACATGCATTTATGGGCTATAATTGAGGCCTTCTGCCTTTGGTACTGAAAGCCTAGTCTGAACCAGCAACACCGCATCAAAATCACAAACATCAACTCAAGTTACATCATGTGTGTCTCACCTCTTATGTTCCCAAGGTAGAGCCCATCGACAACCTGTGAAGCAGCAGTCACAGACATGTTGCATTCAGGTTAGATATTCATTATGGTCCAGCTTCAAAAACTTCACTTGAAAGGAACAAATGTCCCGGGTTGAGCCAGATTGGATTTAAGGCTTAAGATCAGCAAAGGAAAAAATCCCTACAGCCATACAAGGCCTGAAGCAACGATGCATGATTATCAGGACAAAGTGATGAGTCTTGATGCACAACTATGGTACCCGGACGATGAAGCAGCAATTGAGTGCTGGACTAAACACTAATAAAATGTATGACTAACACAGCCTGCACATTGTTGCGGCAATTAAGAATGAAAATACAGAAGACCAATTTATGTGCTCATGCAAAGTCTTTTTAAAACAAAATAAATATGTACTGGTCTTACTTTAGTGAGTCTGGTTTCAAATTTTGCTAAACATGTGTGGTTAAAATGTATTTTCACTCTATTGACTATAAAATACTGGACATCAATGTAATTCTGCATGTTAGCAGGCAGCACACTTGAAGTAAATGGGAATGTCATAGTATCATAACTGGGCGGGCCGATACAAATGATAAGCAATCTTGAAATAGAGTATAACAACGTTCTAATACTCTATTGATTTGATCCTCAGAACAAAATTACATGAGCCCCTCATAAGAAGGTCAGAGGTCAAGGTCAGCCACAGGATTCAGTGCCTTGCATTTGGGAACCTCGGCACGGTGCAAGCAGTGTGTTCCAGGACAGTAAAACCAAGTCATTCAGTTCAGGGCCAGTCCCCCAACCAATCCTACCAACCGGCTGTGTGGAGTATAATCCCTTGCGCATCCTACTGCTTTAAAGAAAACTCACCAGATCCGAACCCGCTCTATGTCTTGGTTTTAGCTGTTTACACGCTATTGAAACATGCAAAATGTGAACTGTGTGCTTTAATTTAAATATCTGCACTCAATATCCAACATGAATTACTTGGTGTATTAAGAAAGCCTATCAAATGCCATGTCATGTGCCATGATTGATCAAAGGTGCAATGTATGAGGCGTCCTCTCCACACAATCCTTTCAAAGCCCAGCCCTGAGTGAATTATTCGCTATAGTTAAATATTTACTATTACTATTTATTTATAGGCGGTATTGGTGAGTTTATTTTGGTTCTGTCTAGTTTGAAGCGTGTTTTGCGATCTGCGAGGTCAAATGAGTGTTTTTGGCAGAGGAGCTTCGAGGTGAGCGATGTGATGGCTGTTTGTGGTAAGGGGTCGGTGTAGCCAACGTGCCGAATTGTTGTGGTCTGATGTGCTGTTGCTAGTGCGACATCTTGTGGCAGCGAATATAATATAGAACCTTTAACAAAGCAGAGGTACACATCCAACAGTTTTACCACATAACAACTACTGACAACACAACATAAAACGAAATCAAAGCCTACCTTATTCATTCCATTGCCCATGACGACTTCCAACCAGCCTACGACGAGCTGCAACACTTTAATATGTAGAACTGCTACGATATGTTAACATGGACTTTGAATCCAAAACGAGAGGCTGGACTGACTGACTATACAACAGTGGGGGGTCCGTGTACTTCGCTGCCGACTGATTGTCGTTCTGAAATGAGAAAACGGAAAACGGGTCGTTTACCGATTTTTTTAGTTGATAATAAAAACACGGAAAAAGAAAAAAGGATCCGTTATATGATTGTCTTTGACGTGCTTATAAATGCAAATCGGAAATTAAAATACGTGTGGAAATCTTCCTTCTCAATTTTACGTTCTTTTCTCTTTTTTTTGACCCGGAAGTTATCGTAAGTAGTATGCCACTCGCAGAATACCCGGAAGTCAGGAGCTGGCGGTGTATTTGGTTTTGGAGCGATTTTCCAGTCTTTCAAGAGACATTTGCACTTTTCTTTTCCACATTTCACACTCAGTCATTTGTAACTCACACGTGTAAATATACCCCCCAGACTGCATCGACTTTTGGTCGAAAAATGATGAATATCTATCCGCAGAAAGGGTTAAAGCTTCTCAGGGCAGAGTATTGACTAGTATTTATCAACCCTGCCAAACTGTAGAGGACAGCAGGTATGGTCAAATAGTCAAATAAAAGTTTTTTTCTGCATTTCAATAGAACATAAGTGTTGAGAATCTAATCATAGGAATTAAGGATTATTGAAGTTTTATAATGTAGTTATGTATGTAGCCCAAAATCTGAACCCCATACCCTACAATGCAGAATACATCGGTCACAAGCTGCATGTAAATCAAAATAAAAAGTTTATGTTTGGACTGGCCCATCAATGTTTTCAGCAAAAAGGTTAGTCACTCCACCATGCAAATAAACAACATTGTAATATGAGGAAATGTACATGTAAAATAACTAATAACTATTAATTAAATAACTAGTAAATAGTGGTTTCAAGACTATTTAGTGTGGAGCCCAACGTTGGCTCTTTGGGACCCAGACTTGACAAAGTACATTGTTTAAAAAGTTAAAGGCTAAAACCTAGATTTGCAATGTGTAAATAATACATTTGGTGAAAAACACTTGATTTTATAAAGAACCTTTTAAACATTGTAAATGTTGAATAAGTCACACCAAACAGTCATTTATTTTCCCGTTTTACTATTATTGCTATCATTCAAATTTCAAAATAAGTGTTTGTTGTTTTTTTGCTGTTTAAATTTAAATGTTATAAATGTTTGTCTATGATTTTTCCTCAGACCTGCTCTGCTTTCCTATGGAGTATGGAACCAGGTCAGAGTTGACTGTGGAAAAGAGCTTTATCTAGCATTATTCATGCAGGAAAAGCTGGCAGAACACAGACACAATCCTCAATGGCAACCCTGCATTGAGACATCTTCTACAAGGATAAAATAAATGTGTTGTTAAAAATGAATCCTGGTTTCTTGCAATTAAGGCATATTTCTATAAGTGCAGGAAGACTGACACTATCCTTAAAACCTGCACAGAACCATGTACTGGAGAGAGTGTGGTTGGAGGTGAATGCTTTAAAGACAGCTTTGGTACAGCTGGTGGATCAGGAGAAAATGGATAAGGAGGACTATACATCCAAGTATTGTGTGTCAAACCTGACATGCAAGATGGTTGGGATTGGCATCACAAGGCATGGAATGCACACAGGATCCCAGGTATGATTCATTTAATTTGACTGGCTGTATTACAAGTACAACTTTAATTAAGCAGTTTAAATTAATTTTGCCATTGTAGATTTTAATCGGAATTGGATTGACAAATTTGTAGCTCCAATTACAAAACTGCAAATTCAGTACTAACTGAAATCTATAGCAGACGGACAGATTCACTTCGTAAAACATATTATTAGTTAGTCAGGCTTGAATTATGTGGATGTTGACAGAGTTCATGCTAATTTAGCTGAAAACCTCAGGATTTGGGTATTTGTGCTAAAAGTGCAGACATCCACCTTTTATTTGAGGGTATTTACATCTAGATCAGGTGAATGCTGTAGGAATGACAACCATATGAATGAATACACAGCCCAATTCTAGCAACACTAAACTAATTTGACAAATTCATTCATCATAAGTAAAATTGCCATTATAAATTATTTGCTTTGAACATGTTGCAGTCACTCACCGACCACAGGGTGCAAATTAAAGCTGAAAATCTGATATCTGTTCTCTAAAATAACAATTTTGCCAATAAAGGTTTTGACTTATTATCACCCAACTGTGAGCCCTTAAATCTCACTACTCCAGTTCCTGTCTTGCAGGAAAGGGAATACCAAATGAACTGGCTAAAGAAGGGTGTCCTGCAAAACTTCCTGAAGACCTTCAGTATGTTGAGGCTGTTGCAGCTGACCTGTATCAACAGGAAGTGGAAAAGGAAATCCATTTTTGGATGTGACCCTTTCCCCTCTGAAGATGCCCAACAATGGACTGAAACTGAGTTTGGTTCTTACTTTGACTTGTTATCACTATACAAAAATGTGGTTCAACATAACTATGGCCTTTTTAAAAGGTACCAGTCTTTTATTGATATCAATAAAATATGTGTGTGACAAGTTTCAGTGTCTTGCAATGAAACTGTAAAAGCTGTTTCAATTCAGAAAAATGAAGATAAAGTGCACTTACAATCTTGCATCTCTGATTGTCTACAATAAACGCAGCACTTACAATCTTTCAGTTCTTTCTCAAAGTCAAGTTGAGCTAAAAACTAAGCTCATAGGAATTACTGTAAAAAATGTAACATCAGTCAATCCGCTTCAGCTACTTTTGAGAGGCATATTGCAGTTACCAGCTACTCCAACGCCTGTTATTAAATATCAACAGGGTTTTATACATTATAACAACCAAGTAAACAATGATGTGAATAAAATCAATAAAAGCTCAGACTTAGTGCAATCCAGAGGTGGTTAGACATGTCCCTGAAAAGCTGCATGTTGTCTTTCCAACCTGACACTAAAATAGCCGATTTAAGCAACATGTTCCTCTGCCTCCGTTTGAGAAAATCAACAGCTGTAGTGTTTGTTTGAAAGGCAAACGTTGCAGCCTTTGTAGCTTTCCGGTAACATGTTTGCTCGTCCTCACTGAAACAATGTCACATGGGTTACTCCACTTGTAACTCCTCTTAAAAAGACAAGACAGCAGAGAGACCCTTAACTTTATGTACCTTGGAGTCCAACTCCTCTGCAGTTATCAGCCACAGCTCCACACGTTCCAGAGACTCGCAGCATGTGGAAAACACGGGCTCTGCCATTAGAGCTGCAAGGTTTCCAACAAAGAAAGAATGAATGATTGATAGGCATAAATAACATGTAATAAGTTAATTTTAATATGAAATAATTAACTGAAGGCTGTTGTGTACAGTACAGGTACCTACTGTTACACATCTTACATATACCTTTACACGAGACAGGTGAAGGCATCCTTTGTAGGGTGCAGACAAGCATCGGGCAGTACTGCTGGGCTTTTGGTCTTTGTAAGGCTCAGACACCTGATTTATGGTTGAAGTGATGTCTTGGAGGCTCTCGGCGGCTTGCTTTAGTTGATCAATTTTCCCAATGACCTCTTGTAGGCTCAAATTGTCATCGACCCTTCGACTTAAATGTAGGAATAAAAAAGAGAAGATTCAAGATTTTTTCAAATGTTTAAATCTTTCTGAATATTTTATAAATGTTTAAATTACTCTTTAAGTGTCAATTTGTGAGACAATCTCTTAGTTTCTCTATTTTTACAATTCTTTTGGGTAAATTGTCTTATTAAATCATGACTTCATGATCATTACTCCAAAAAGCTGATTCTACCAAATTAAATTTAAATAATTATGCATGTGAATTAATATATGAAGTTCAGAGTCACTGGCACATAATATAAATTATAACCTAACTCTACACCCTATTTTTATTCAATTTTGGCTTTACATCAAAGGTTGTATTACAAAGCTTTAGCTGTTCTTCCATTCTGGAACTCCATAAAGTCATATTCAGAAATGGCATTGGTTTTTCTGGAGTTTCTAGTAATGGGAACATCACAAGTCAGGACTTCACTTCTGTATTAATCAACATTAACGTTAATTAAAAACCGCAAATTAGAAACAAGTTTGTGATCAAACTACTGACTTTTGCCTCTGAGCCACTAAAACTATTCCATTCCCCATAGCTTAAGGCATCCTTTACCTTTGTTATTCCTTCAACAGTTGCATCTGCTTCCAAAAAGCGAATGACCACTGTCCTGGAAGTACTGAAATTGTCGTTCACTATTTCGGCAATATGCATTGACCTGGGAATAAATCACACCGAATTATATTAATGGCCTAAAATGATATTAAGATTAAACGATGAGATTTTTGCAGCAAAAATTAGTTGGAACGATCTTGATCTTGGAAGTGGCTCGTGTATGTTTCGATGAAAGCAGAACAGGGTCGGTGCAGGAAGGCAAAGGGAACAGCAGCAGTAGGTAGAGCTCTGCCTGCAGGGAGCTGACTATGATCTGACCTGTTTAATTGAATAGATTGAACGAAAAATACCATTAAAGTTTGAAGAACATTTTAATTAAACAGTAAAAAGACTAATGCCAATCTCTCACATATTCAGTTAACTGTGAATACAGCCTTGTGCATCGCAACACCAGAACTAATGTCCTTACTAAAACTGTCAATTATAAGTTGAACAATGACAGCACCTGAACAATCCTGCATGTCTTGTCCACAAACATGTCGTCGCCCTTCGGCGTAACCTGCTTTCCTCCTGGAAAGAGAGCAAAAACTTTCCATTGCTGTTCCCGCGGACTTCCTAAATAAATTGGAGAATGACAAATTGCAGCGCGCCCCCTGCTGACGTTCTCGATATGTGACCATCAAGCTCGTGGGAGCAACTTCCGGGTCACAACAACGAAACAACAAAAAACGCAAGCAAAATTAAGAAATAAGATTTACACACACGTATTTTAATGTTCATTTCAATTTATAAGCACATCAAAGATAATCAGATAACGGGTATTTTTATTCGTTTTCCGTTTTTCATTATCAAAATATAAAACGGAAAACAGGTCGTTTTTTGTTTCAGTATTTCCCCCCCTATTTAAAAACAGAAACAGCACTTTTCCCGATTTTGGTTTTTACTTTTCAAAACGAAAAACTACTGCAGCTGCGGGTTCATCCGGTAAGTGACAGCATGCTGTAATCACAGCATGTACTTTCCCACCATGTTTCCCAGCCTTCACCTTCATAAGGGGGTTTGTAGAGAGGAAGACCACACACGCATCTGGGGTTTACACACGAGCATATTGTGGGGAAAACACAATTCCTATAAATTACGTAACTGAATCGTTCATCCATAAAATGGGCAAAAACTGAATCCCTCACACCATCCCCTATATGCGTGTTGTTTCGAATGTATTTAATATTAACATGACAATCAAAGCTTAATTCAATTCAAGTATGTTACCAAACATTGTACTTCTACAACATTAATACCAGGGAATTATGCTTTTAGTAACCTAGTTATTTGCATGTTCATTTTATTATATATATTTGAATCAACTGAGCAAATAACATTGCTTTCTATATTAATGGTAGAATAACAAAAAAAATTGAAATGCGCTATCCTACTTATATAGCATATTTTAGGTCAATAAGACACCTAACTGTAAATAAAAATATAGATGAAATGATTGTTTAACCCTGAAGTTATTGTTTGACTTAGCGTAACCCAGGGCATAATAATGTTAACTGCTGCTAGTTGAGGTCATTGCTGAGTGTACACTAATAACTGAATGCAAGTCAGAGGACTTTGTCAACCTTTTTAATCAACTCAGATTTTTTTCTCATCGTAATAGGACAATGTTTAAAGAGATTTATTTTGGAAATACTTGGGACTAAATGTCTTTATATGTAGGTGTATGTATTTATGTAGGAGTCACAAAGTGATCACAATTGAAATGTTTGTGTATCAGTTTAACCATTTTTATTCTTATAATACACAATGACCATAAGAGGAAGAGGTCTTCCAAAAAGCACGGACTGAGGTAATGTGGACAAGTGATGAATACAGAAATAAAGGTTTTCTTGTATGTTTGAGTTGGACTGCCTTTGTCTTCAAGTATGTGTTTTGGTCCTCTGGGTCATTTACTTTTTCCATTGCTTGTTTTCGTAGTCCCACTTGGATGCGAAGCCCTCCACTGGGTTCATTCTCATGTCCAACACCCGCTGCAGCTCCTTCTCCTTGTACTCGGCATCAAACGTGTGTGGGACAGGTCCATACACTGCAAAGAGACAATACCAAATGTGTCAACTAATGGGCTTAATAGGACTGCAAGCACACACACACACACACACACATTTATATGTGGACTTAAGTGTGTACAAACAAACTGTTTCACAATGTATGTCACACACTGTCATTTTGCACAACTGCACCTTTTATACTGTTTTTCTATTTTTATATAATGTATTTTTACCTTTGATTTTATTATAGTTTCTTTTCGCACTTTAATGTAACTTCCTCCTTTCAAGCTGCTGGAACTGTGAATTTCTCTTGGAGATTAATAAAGTATCTATCTATTTATCAGTGTAATAAAACATGATAATTGCGTAGCTCTCTGTTTGAACCGATTACATTTGGAAAACAGAGGCATCACTACATCAAATCTTGTCCACATGTGCAGGCACATTGTTGCCAATCTTGTCATTATACTTCCTGGAAGACATACCATATTTTCTCTGCCAGAGCACAACCAGGCCAGTGAAGCCAATGAAGAACAACATCCCTCCAACCACAGACTTCCACTCTGCCGACCCTTGGTTCATCTCAGCAAAGCTCTGTTTGAAGCTGATGCGGTACACTGAACATTGGAAACACACAACATCTAGATGATTCAAATTGTAATTTTCTATAAGCACATTACTACAAGAATAAATACAATATTTGCTGATAACAAAATCAGTTTGACAAATAAAAATGAGCATCACAGCATCTTAAAAAAAAGCAGAGTGTAGTTAAGTCTTACATGCAATCTTCTCCTCATTAGAGAGTGCAGCCCAGGAGCCCATCTCCTTCTGCTTCAGGGACTTCTGCTCTGGACTCAGGGTCTGCACGTAGCAGATATCTGGGAGGGGGTTCTCCCGCCTGTCAAAGTAGGCAGGGAGAGTGTATTCCTCCACCTTAGCAACACCTGCAGGGGACGACACAGAATGACTCACTAAATTAGTTCTGACGTACGTTGCCTTAGCATAACTCTGAATCTCATAATTGTATTGTACATGATAAACTCAGCAAAACCCCTCTCTGGTACTCTAACCTAAAACCACATTGGAGATTAGTTGTAAACAGTTTAATGAAATTTAACACACAAAAAAATAAAACAAATCAAAGCACGCAACGTTTGTTCATATTTGGATGAGGATGTGTTTACCCAGGAAATCAGCTGGTGTGGTGTTTGGCTGAGATGAAAACTAAAACACTCTCCGCCCTCCATGGCAAATTACTTCCTATTCCTGGCCTACTTCTCAATATACACATAGCATTCAGTAAGTTACTTGGTATTTCTACGTATATTTAAAAAAAGGTACACGGCATCATGCCTGGAAGTCCAGCTGGAATCATTCCTCCTACTTCTGCTGCTTCTAGTAGATTAGCACTATAAACTATGCTGATACAAACAGTGATCAGCTGTGGACTGCCACAAAAATGCTTCTCTGGTAACAAAATAAATGATGTTTACAGGGTGGCAATTCTTTGATCTAACTTAAGTAAAGTGTCAGGTGTACATAGCTAGGGTGTCAGGTAGTGGTGAGACGGGAGGACACACCGGCAAGAGACTCATATTACTGGATGAATTTGTGTTGTTGGGACTTTAGTGGAAGAAAGTGATGTTTATTTACACAACTTAACAATGTTCACCCACTGTTGGATCCACATTATGCAGATTTGTTGAAAGATTTTGCTTTACTGATTTTATGGGGCACCAACTCACCCCTGCCAAAAATAGAAAATACTCCCATGTCATTTCATGCCGTGCTTACCATGTCCTCCGCGAACACAGACAGATGTGGAAATGGCACGTTTGCCAACAAGGCTTAGGGCTCTGGTGGCCAGCATTCTGTGGAAAACGTGATATGAGAGATATTAGCAAACACATTACGTACATTTAAACACATCGCCATGTTTACACATCCTCCTTAGAATTATTTTCATCTTTCAACAGACGTGTTCTAATGTTACTATGAAAAACGACCCTGCTTATTCAGGGGACCACGTACCGTAAAACATTAAGACTAATTAACAATTGACAATTAAGTGAACGCAAGTCTAACGTTATAATATAATACTATTTCCGGTATTTGACAGTTGTTTCAAATACGTCGTTCCATTATTTGCATTTGAACAAAAGTCACTGAGCTCTCATAAAAATGCATAAACTATTTAATAACATTAAGCTACGTTTACTTATTGGTGCTGAGCTTGTGTAGCCATTCAAAGGTCTAGCGTTAGCTACACCGTATTGCTAAGCCAATGTTAGCGTTAGCTGCAAACACAAGGTCAAAGCGCTTCTGTGCAAATATTCATAGAAATAACAGTTTCTTTGAGACAATACTGAACAATTCTATACTGAACAATTGACTGAGACTGCATTTATATACACCTATAGCAGACCACTGTGACATTTACTTTCTGCGCCGCACATCTACCTTCATGAATCTGACGCTAGTTAGAAGCTAACGACAGCTAGGAGGTAAGTTAGCTCGTCCTAGCTCCGATGTGCTCTGACAAAGTCACTTATACACAATTGCGCATTTCGGTAAAAAAAAAAAAAGTCAAGTAATCTAGGGGAATTTCTAGGGGCTGTATATGTATAATATCATAGCGTGAGTATGTGGTGAAGTGTGATGTATTTCTATATGGGTAGAAAGATGCTGTTGATAAAACAAAATTACAACCTACTGTCTTTTCCTTGCTCCCGTCCGCCGATGGTCTAAAAGGAAGTGCAATTGTGAACGGAACTACGTCATTTGCGTTGCAAGGAGGTGAAACCACGCTAGGACGGACGGATGACGATGATCACGTTTTACGCCTTTTTCGTTCTGGTTTGCGGCACCGCCGGTGCTGCAGGAACGAGTGGAAGGTGGAAGTGAGATTGACTCCTATGGCTAGATTTCATGACACTGAGCAATTCATCTAGCACCAAAAGACTTGTTCTTTTTTTGCTGATTGTAAAGCTTACATGCACGCGTTAGAAGGCATACCGTGAACCACATATTCTGCCAGTAAGGTGACTGTTGAGGTAGATATCTACTTTTCTCCGTGCATCGTGTGTAACGTTAGCTAACGGTAGCAGGCAGCGGTCCCTCCTCATTGTGTAGCCACTCAACTTCTCAGGCAGGATCTGTCTTTCCAACAATTCTGCCGATTTCCCTATAAACATGCCTATTCAACTAACAAGTCAGGCTTACTGTAAGATGGTTTTACACGCTGCCAAGTATCCTCACTGCGCCGTGAATGGATTGCTGGTGGCAGAAAAAACGAAGGAGAAAAAGAAAGACAGCCACAGTGAACCCGTCTTGTGCGTGGACTGCGTGCCGCTGTTTCACGGCACTCTCGCTCTGGCACCAATGCTAGAAGTAGCTTTAACACTGGTAAGTAGCCGTCAAGCAAAATACACGTTCATTTGCAATCGTATTGGGAGCAACTAGCCTAAACTCGTGTAGTCCAATACAGCAGTCCGCAAGACAGAAGTTCAGTTTTTGTTGAAACTGTTTATAGGGTTTTTGCTTCAACTCCATTGTCATTTACTATGCTGTGGTTTGTGAAGCTGCTGAACTGCACTGTATTACATTACCATGTGTTTTTAATATTGTGTCCCCCGACATTTATATCAATGAAGTTGGACTAAATATTAAAAGTATCTCAATATAATGAAATACACTGAAACCGTACACACGACAGCTTTCAAAATAATCACAAATGATCAAGTTGAACAGCTCCCTAAAGCAGTTTCAACAAAAACGGAACACTATAACCTTTCTAAGCATTTGGTATATTGCAGGGTGGTTTTAGGTTACATTCATTTTAGCTGTGTTCCTAATAAACTGGAAACTAAGTGTAGTTCCAAATCTTTTTTTTTTTTTTGTCTTGTTGAAAATGAATTTGTCCTGACTTCTGCTGTTCTTCTTCTGTCCTTTCATTTTGGCTCCACGACTCCTGCTCCTATCTCAGATCGATACTTGGTGTAAAGAAAATAATTACGTCATCACTGGATATTATCAAGCCAATGAACGCACAAAGGATTCGAGGTACAGAATACCCGGCTGTTTCTGGAGGAAAAACAGGTTTAAACTATGCCCCAAACTCCGCTGGACTCTGACGCACTAAATGTTTGGTCCTCTCTCTTGCAGACCCAATCAAGTTGCAGAAAAAGTGGCTGCCCGGATTTCTGAGAGCTTCAGTGAAGCAGCTATTGTTATGGTAATAGTAAATCATTTAGGCTGGTGTTAATGGCTAATTCTGGTGGTTTTACATTTACAAAAGGTTTTATTTAAATACTTTACTGCTGACTTTCTGATTCTTCTAAAGCATGTGGTCCATTTTTAGTTAAACAGATATGTTCACACCTACCAGGCAGCCACTGGTTTTAGTTCAGTATAGTATAAAAATCAATTGATAAGCCGCACTCTTTGTGATTTGAAATTTCACTGCAGACCATTGTTGAATCTAAAAATGAACACATTCATTAATTCAGTCTTGAGTTGATTTCTGCTTTTAATCTGAAAAATGACACGTAAATAACGTTGGCTGCCTGGAATGTGGTAGAAACACAATCTAAAATGCTCTAATATGCTTTAAAAAATGATTAGCATTGTAAATGATACAGAATTAGTAGTGATTTCCCTAAAACGTGCAAAATGCGTGTGTCTGGTCCTGTAAAGCTTTACATAACAGGTCTGTCACTATTACCTTAAATCTCACAAAATCCCTTGTAATTGTCCTGTTCTGTTTTTTCCCCTCAGGTGGACAACAGTAGATTAACAATTAGCTGTTTTGAGCCCATTGTGCTCATCTATGATCATCATGAAAACAAGTGGAAAAGCAGAGAAGTAACTTCGTAAGTGTCTCAGTATTAAGAGTTATTTGCCTACTATACTTCTATTAACTCTATGTGGACCTCGGTCACAGCCTCTGTTCTCTCATTAACTTACAGTATTTAGCAGTGGTCATTGTATAGATATGTTGTAGGTGTTAATAGCCAGACTGGTGTTTGTTTTCCAGTGACTGTTTTGAGGACTGGAGTGAAGCACAGAAGATCACATCTGCTCTGTTGGAGGGAAGGTCCTACGAGAACTTGATTGACTTTGACAACCACTTGGATGATCTAAGGAACGACTGGACCAACCCTGTGATCAACAAGTCCGTCCTGGATCTGTGCTAAGACCCCTCAGTCAGGAGTACCCTGGACACGCACACAAATCTTGCAGCCATTTCACCATGCGTGATGCTACTTATTGTGTAGCACAGGAGTACAAAAGTGCTGAACTCGTACCTGATGGGAACGTACGGAGCACTGACCAGTTGATCCAAAATCTCTCAAGGGCAAGCGCCGTATGTGCACTGTTGGCATGTGTCCACCTTTACAAGGTGAAACTGAGGTGATGAATGCAGTTATGTTTTCAAATGCAACTTAAATGTTTTGTTTTTTTTCTGCAATGGTTTGTGTTTATTCATAGTTGTGTGCATAAAGTGAAATTATTAAGTAAAGTATCTATTTTTTTTGTCTTAAATTTTACAGCCAGTAGCCATGCAGAGATCAAGTCCTAAATTATTAAAGTTTAGAAGATGATTGTACTACTGAGATATGATATAAATATATGTTCTTTATTACATTTCTAGTTTGTTTTAAGCCCTGAAACAAAATTCACACAAACTGTAGTCTGAAAATATTTGTGTGCAGTTTAATAAAAAAAAAAAACTCATTAAAAGAACATATAGATGACATCGAACCAGAGAGACAGCGTATTGGCCTTTGATTGTTGCTCAGGGCGATTTGTTCAGAAATGTAATACAATGATTCAGATCACAAGAATGTGTGAATTTTGTTTTATACTGGATATTTATCTTAAGAATTAGGTTATAGTATTTATTTATACTTAAATGGCCACTCTATATCCTACTATTTAATAAGTAATGTTAAAAAACTTAAGTACTGGATGTGAGGATGCAGAATTACCTTTTGTATTTGAAATTAGAATTAATCAGTAAGAGCTAAACACTTAAATAATTGTGTAAACATTTTTTTACAGAAATTTTATGAACTGAATGTACAATGAAACTTACTTTTGAAATGATCCATGACTTTGTCAAACTTGTCATTTAGTAAATTATTTTGTTTTTCGTTATACCACTGCCTATACATTTTAGAAAAACTTGATAAAAGTTTGAAAACAATCACTTACCAGCATTGGGCTGCAGCTTGTTTTTTTTGGGGGGGGGGGTTTAGTTATGTATGGCTTAAAAATTGCCAACCAAGGGTTGTAATCTCAGAGTCATGTAGTAGAACAGGTAGAAAGAAGAAAATTATATACATGGTGAAATACAGAAAAAGAAGGGCAATAGATAGCTTATTTATTGCAGTGGCAAACTGCATCATTACTGCAGCCCAGCAATTACACATACCTTAAACTTCACCTCTAAATAATTAAGTTAACTAACTAATCAGGTTTAAAGTTGGTAATAGTGTTTTTTTGTGTGGTAACTTCTACTTCAGTAAAGGATATAAATACTTGAACAAATGCTAAATGCATCGCTTATGCTAAGTGACTTAAAACCGTATCAAAGGCAAATTTGTCCAAATATGAAATACTGCAAACTATGAAAACAGATGTAACACGTGCTAGAATGCCAGATAAAACCCTCTTATGTCTAACATCATGTTATCAGAGTATCAGTGGCGGCGTCCTCCTTGTCGCTTGGTGAATATTGCCACCTACTGGCGCTATCCTGCACTGTTGCTGCTGTCACGTGACCCTCTTCTTTCTTCCGGGCCAGACAAAGCAAAATAAATAAGGATTGGACAGTGTCGTCATGGCCGACCGGCGCGTTACGAGACAGTGAACAGGCTTCAAACTACAATTTCTCTAAAGTTTTAGACTCGCGTGGGGGTGTGTAGTGGGTGCGTAAGGGTGGGAGATTATATACAAAGAAACCGAGGTTGTCAAAGTGAACAAAACGCGTTAACCGCGCGGTATTACGTCCACTGTTGATGACGAAGCTGTCTTACCCTTCGTGCTCCTTGTCGGTTCGTGCAGCCTGCAGCGCGGGAACTATTAGCAGTGTAGATGTTAGAGGAAAGTTTGGTGGAAATAAAGTAAACTAGCCGAATACAAAGTCATGGATCCCTCGGAGGTAGAGTTCCTCGCCGAGAAAGAGATGGTGAAGATAATACCAAATTTCAGTTTAGACAAGATCTATTTGATTGGGGTAAGTAAGTCAGCTGTATAGGTCAAGACTTTATTTTACACGGTTTAACAGTCGGCTTTTGACCAGATACTGATAACTCACAACATAAGCTCAATAGTTAACGTTAGCATATGCTATATGCCATATTAGGTGTTCATATGTAACGTTACTGTATGGTTGAGTAGCGTTAGTGTCACGTCAGTGCATTAAATCAATGCCCCAGCTGTAATCACACAACGCTAATGTTTATATGCTAATAAAGATGTGAGTCAGTTTGCCCTCTGTGTGTGAACTGCACTGTTTTTCGTGATTTAAATTTGGGTCTTTCTGTCCTCAGGGCGACCTGGGTCCCTTCAACCCTGGACTGCCAGTTGATGTTCCCGTGTGGCTGGCCCTTAACTTGAAACAGAGACAGAAATGCAGAATTGTTCCTCCTGCGTGGATGGATGCTGGTAAGATACACAGTGCATACAGGTTCGACACGTTTTCAAATGATTTTACCACATTTAATCAAAATTCAGCCTAATCTATCTGGTATTTTTGCAAACTTTGCGATCGCCACTAGAGGTCGCAATAAACGTCTTTTTGTTGGTTGGATTAATGCTTACTACACAGCATGTGTTTCTATCACTGGTCTGTGGTGAGGAAGAGTTTTAAGAGTTAAAACCTGCTTCTTCACAGCTTTCACAAGGAAAAGTCAAGTTCTAAACGCAGAGAAAATAGTATCACTTTTTACACACTATTTGTATTTTGCTATGTTTGCAGTAGACGTGACGTGAGCATTTGCAGTCAGAAATGGGAGTAAAGATTACTGCATTCATAAATGAATCGGGCAGTACAATTAGATCATATCCTTTTAGTTTGCATAGGCCGATCAGTCATATTATTTGTAGGGTTGCTATTATTTACACATCCACACTGTTGAATTGAATTTGGTGCTGGTACTTTATGAGCTTAAGATTATGGCTGGCATTATTCTGTATTTCTTTTCTTTAAAAATACAACAAAAAGACAAAAACACATTTGTTCATCTCTTAATACGTTCAGACTTTCCTACCTTTTCTTTGGCACAAGGCCCCATGCCCACTATTTTCTTCTGAAGACACTGTATTGTTTAACTTTCTAAAAAGGCCAAATAATTTCATAAAACATTACTTTTACACGAGTGTGGGACAGTGTATGTGGCAGTGTTGTGTATTGTGCAATGCTGTGGGTCATTGGTGTGTTTTTATTAAATAGTGTTGGGATAACAATGTGGGTCTAAGGCACAGAGGAATAAGATGCATCAGGCTGTAGCTGCACACGATATACTTGCTTGTAGTAATTCATTGTTCAAGAAAATGATATAGAAATATTGCGAGCCATATGCTTTAAGACATTTTAGATTTCCGTTCCTAGTTCACTCGTCCTTGTTTAGTCACAGCACAAAAGCCTCCAAATCTGACAGAGAAAACGTGAAAATCTTTACAACATGAAGCTGAAAATACTGGAATTGGAACTTCTATGACATCTGAGAGATATTGACATTTATGCAGATTTGTTCTTTCCAGCAGTGTGGCTCATTAAATGAGTGTTTTTGACTTGCTTGCTGTTGATACTGTGCAGAGAAACTGGAGGAGATTCGAGACCTGGAGAGGAAGGAGGACACCTTTGCGCCTGTTCCCAGTCCTTACTACATGGAGCTGACCAAACTGCTACTGAACTAGTGAGTCATACAAACCTAAGTAATCCCCACGCAAAAATAGTGCCTTCCGTCCCTTTGTGTTTATGGTGTTTATAGTAATTATGAAACTCCTCCCTTGTGTGGCTCTCTACCTCACATGACTGTGTGTGTGTGTGTGTGTGTGTGTGTGTGTGTGTGTGTGTGTGTGTGTGTGTGTGTGTGTGTGTGTGTGTGTGTGTGTGTGTGTGTGTGTGTGTGTGTGTGTG